>JACBWW010000061.1:2897997-3022028 GCA_020086605.1 Lanius collurio | reverse complement strand
ATTCTGGTTATTACTGCTTTTCTTCTACTTGCTTTAATTTCCAAACAATCTTTCTGATGGGTGCTAATTTGTACAGCACTTGTTGAAGTTAAGACCACATTACTGATTTACAGAAAGACTTCATAGCTTTTACTGCATTAATCATTATCATGCTATTCCTCCAAAGAGCTTGGTGACATTTTTGATGCAAGTATTTAATTGACTTATTTACAGACTTTCCCCAGTCTGAAGAGTTCCTGTGTTCCATCTGGGACACAAACAGATCAAAAACCATAGAGAAGGTATTGCGACACATTCCTTCTACTTCCTCCAATGAAGACTCTGTCTTCCCATCCCTTTCCCTCATGTTATCTGAGCCCTGTAGGGGTGCATAAACTTCAAAAACAATTGGCTATTGATTTAGGTAGTTTTGAAGCGATTATCATCTATAAAACCAGGGAGCCCAAAACTAGATAGCACGAGGTTTTCCTTCGCTAATGTTTTTTTGCAGTACCTTCCGGTCTTGATTGACAACTTTGTGTCATCTTTCTTCCTCATTGCACAATATTCTCTTTCAGATCATTAATAAAATGTATTAAAAAGCATGGAGTTTAATGTGAAGCCTTGGAGCACCTCTCTATTAATGTGCTGGCATTTTTTTAATCCTCACATTTTCTATTTGTTAACCAATTCTGTCAGTTTTATCTCCCTTAGTCTATCTTTAATATTAAAAATAATTTGGGCTACACCTATCACCAACAATTTTCCAAGTTACTCTTTTTTTCTCTTTAAAACATCTTTCACCTGGTTTAACAGAGACAGCTACAATAGTCTAGATGCTGATATTGATCTAATCAATGAAAAGATGCTAAGCAGCCTCATATTACTGCTGCCTCATGTTGGAAAAGAGTGTATGAAGAGAGGTAGTGTAAGTGTAAGTGACATATAATAAATACTGTCGGTGCCAATGAATCTTGAATTTCTTTCTGATCAGTGTCAACAGTAGGAATGTCTGTACCAATATTTCAGAAAACTATACCCCATTAGTTAAGGACCTTGGGTTGTGTCATGAAAGAATTGTGACAGAAAGTTACCAGACTTGAAAGAATTTCAGCTCACATGTCCTGATTTTTAGGGAAAGGAGGAATATTACTATTTAGCCCATTATAAACTAAGGATGAAGTGCTGACTCTATCTTTGGAAATGAAAACATTCCTAATGGGATATGTTATATATACTCTGCAGAAAACTTCTGAATTGAGCCATTTTTGGAACATAATAGGAAAGACATTTAACATCTGAATACTGGCTCTGAGGTGTGATGAATTTTCCAGGCACATTTACACTGATTTAGCGCAAAGAATTTAAAGCTTAGGATTCTGACTTGTTTTCTGTGGGTATCTGTATGTCACCAACTTTTAAACAGGATATTTAAGGTGATTAGGTGCCTAATTTTCATATTGATGTAGGCAGGACAAACCTGTCCCTAGACAAATAAGAGAGCTGATTATCTAAGAGTAAAGTACCTGTGGATGTTATGTCATCTCTGAAATCAGATACAAGCCGAACTGTGGTGGCAATTTTTGTATCTAAACTTTTTTGACATCATGCTTTAAGCACTTAGGTTCTTATTTGGACATGGCCAGTTGAGAGGGTAGAATAAAATCTAAACAGAAGCTAATGGATCCAACTGTAGTGGAAAAAGGAGGTAATCCTAGTTCTTCTAGCAAATAAAAGCTCAGGCTATTCCCTTCACAGACAACTGTGCACCAAAACCATCCTAGATATAGACAGGCAAATTTAGTTTTCATATTGACTTTGATGTAGTGAGGGATGGTTACAGAGGCTCTCACTGTTCTTCTGCTTCCTTTCCCTTCAGCTCCTTCAATATTCCTTCAAGGTCTCCCTCCTAAATTAATTTGCAAATGACCTCCCTTTCTGACATGGAAATTATGTATTTCAGGACATAAATACTGAATACATTTCTAACAAGTCTGAAAAGGAATTTTTATCAAGATTTTAAAGTCTAGGATTCCTCCCCCCTTGCCTGTGGTATACCCCATTTGTTGTGACCTATGAAGCACTCCCAGACTTCTTGGTGCCTTCAAGACAATGAATTTGTTTACTTTGATCATATCATTCTTCATTAACAAAAGGCTCAGAAGTTCACTGGCACATCAATTCTTTTCATATTTTGCAAAATACCTTAAGCAACTTATTAAGAAAGTAATAATAGTATAGATTAATCATTGTGAGGCTGTCTATAGTACAAAGTTCTAGAATTCATAAAATCCAATTATTTTTGTGTAAATTCAAATATACAGTCTTTCTTTATTAACAGTTTTGACTAACTGTGAAGTGTGTCATTGTTTGTCTTTCTTAACCCTGACTTATGCACAGCCTTACACACTAGGTTTTATTTTGGTCTGAAAATCACTTAATGTTAAGTGACCCAGCCTCAGGCTCTGAAGACTGGTTGTGCTGTCTCCTCCAGTCCTTGCCAGCTGCCTATCTGGCCAAAGATATTTAAGAAGGAGAAAAAAATCATCCAAACCTGAAAGATAAAAAGAGAAAAAGAACAACATAGTATGATCTAATCTTATTTATTTGTTTTGTGTCAACAGAAGAAGTTAACTGGAATTAAAGAACAAATTAATTCTATTGTTATCTCAAAAAAATATTTTTTTTTACTTCATTGGACAGATTATATTGTAGTATCTTTAAAGGTCCTCAGAATCTGTTTTGTATGAGATTAAGAAGCCCATGTGTTTTTGACACTGGAGCCATAATTTCTTCTAACACTTCTTTTTGCTTTGATCTAACAAAAACAGTAAAAATCATAAATAGTATTTTTTAATGTCCTCACATTTTTACACATTTCTCTTTTTTTTTGCCACAGAAGAGCTTTTGTCTCTGCCTAAGAACATTAAGACTACTTGCAGGGCTTATGCTCAAAAGTTGTTAGCAGTTTGTCAACGCAATAAGGTGAAAATACTTTAGATAGAAATATACATAACGACATAGCAAAAATGGATGACAGCAACTGATTTGCCTACATATTATAGAATATTAAAGATCCTATTGATGCATGTTCATGGTTTTCCTTTCATAATAGTGTTATAAATACTTCATCACTGAGATAATTTTGTTTTCTCCTTTGTAAAAACAAATTTCACATTCACTGATTCTGTAGCAGAACCTTAATTTCCCATCTTTCCCTCTCACAAATAACACCAAATCCTACCATTTTTTAAAGTTATGTCACTGATGAATATTGGTTTCTGATGTCATAATGAACGTGTGTTTTTGTAGCGCAGATTTTTTAAATCAGGAGTCTGAGAAAAAGAATACAGACAGTTATGTCCAATAAAAGGACTAATCACTGTGAAAGGTATGTGTTCAAACCTAACCTCTTAGCTATGTTATCTTCTCATTTTTAGTGATAGACTGGAGAGAGTTAATGGCCTACACTGTTGAAGACACAGTTGCTTCTCATCAGGAAATGTACATAACTACACTTAAACAGAAAAACAGAAATCAGATTATTTGTGAAGGTGATTTTGATGCTGCGTCATATACATTGAGGATATTTTTTGGTAGATTTTTACTGTGGACATAACTGTTTCTTTAATTGTCATAGTACAGTATTATGATCTACCCTAATAGCTGTTTTACTGATAACTTTGCAGGATTCATTATTAATGCATTTTATTTTGTTTTATTTCATTTTATTTTATTTTAGTCCTGTAACTGACTGAAATTCTGCATCAAAAATTTGGTCAAAGTCTAAACACTAGAAAAATATCTGCTCTGAATTAAGGAATGATTACAGTAAACACTCTGTTTGCATGTTTCCTTTTAGCTAAATCTAGAATTCAAAGCAAGCAAAGATATCAGTCCAGCTTATAATTCTTTTGAAGGTGGTTCTTTGCTATGTGAGGATTTGAGATTGTGGTTTTGAATTATAAAGTTGGAAAAAAAAATATATATCAAATGCCTGAAGGACATAAACTGTAAAGATAAAAATTTATATCCAATTTACAAAGTTTGGCAAGTGTTGTATTCACTGATATTTATGGTCATTTTCCATCCTTTTTTTTTTTTTTTTTAAAGTTAAAATGTCGAATGGAGTTCTGTAAGCATAACATAAGTTCTTTCCATTCTCTGGTGTGGCTATATTTCTGCTTTTTGGGCATTCTTTCACTGTCAATACTTACATCTGTTGTTTAAAATGCTATTCCTGATACAATTGTTTTTTAAATGCAAACCCATATGTGTGATCTCAAGAGAAACTGGTAAATTTTACCAAATGGGCATCCCTAAATTGCATGCCATCTGCAGCTAGTGATGAGAGGACTAAACCCAGTCAGCTGTGATCTTCCACCACTGCATCTATCATTTTGATTGGCTCTAGGGAAATCAACAGCTTTTGGCCTGAACTTTTCTCACCCCAACAGGTTATTATGGACTGGTTGAGATATACTGGCTAAAGAACAATTTCTTTTATTCACAGCTAAGCCTCCAATTCTTTTCTGGTGGAAACCAGCAGAAAAGCTGCAAATTTCAGTAAAGCAAAAGCAGGCACATACTCTAGAGCTGGTTCAGATTTTATGAAGTATAAATGTGCTGCCTTATTAACTCAGAAAAGCTGTTAAAATGTGTAAAGCACGGAAGACTTTAAGAAATATTATTATTGCCTACGTAATTGTAAATAAATATTACTAAGAAAAAACCCAGTGAACTTCTCAGAACAGCATGTTCACATTCTGAAGGCATAATTGTCAAAGTGGAAATTAATGTGTAGTAGCATGTGAGATTTTAGGATCATTTGAGAAAGAGAGAGAGAGGGAGAGAGAGAGAAAAAAAAAATTGGGGAAAATAATACATGCCACTTTACTGAGGAAAAAGCCCTCTGAAATCCCATTGATCTTCCACAATTATGTTATCCCTCTAGCCCCACCATTCACTCTTACCTCATGACACATTCCTTAGAAGCAATAAAAGTTATTGTGAGCTAATTAAAACTGCAGTTAAAAAAAATTAACTGGATGAGATGCACCTTGTTCTAACTGAGAAAAGGTCTGGAAAATGTAAGTGCTTAAACCTCATGAGCCTAACTGAACACTTCATAATTTGTATATATTTATTCCCTAACTAGATGAACTAATAAGGTCAGAAAAAAAGATCTGAAAGCCAGCTCTAAAAAGTCAAACAAACCCAAACACAAAACTGACCACATCAGAGTTAAAATTAATCTTTGGTCTTCCAAATAGGTTTGTTTTCAAGTTCTGACCTCTGTGCTAGAATTTTAATATGCACATTTGTCTTGCTCCTAGAGCCTCTGTAAATTAGATTCCTTATGGAATTTAAGGGAGATAGTGGCTGGTGTCTCTAAATACCTTTATTTAATGTCTAGGTGCTGTGTTACTCAAAAATGTTAGAGTGCCTAAACTACATGTGTTAAAATTCAGCTTCAGTTACCTAGGAAGAATTTTCTAAAGGTCACAAAGTAAAGAATCATTGAAATGTGGGAATTTCTAAGATATTTTGAATGCAAGTCTTAAGGATAATGACTTGAGGATGATGATTTCTAAACTGCATGTATACTTGATTTTAGATGCCTGAATTATGTTTTGATCTATTAACTTGTAGCAGGACATCTCAGTCCCCGCCAAGAGCTTATCTGTTGCTCATTGCTGGTGAGATAACTCAGACAGGACAAGCTGTCTGGTAGTGAGTTGTTTTGGTGCCATGGGGTTAACACTGGTCTGGCATCTCCCAAATGCCAATAAACCTCTCACTGCTAGTGAGATCTGGAAAGATAAGCTGAGTTTCTGACCAACAGACACCTCACTTTTTGGCTATAGAGGCAACACCAAACTTCCAGAAAGCAGAAATGTTCTGCACCTTCCCTGGAAATGTGTGGTGTTTCTCCTGTGGGTAGGGATACCTGCTTTATGGTTACTGACCAGGGTTTAAGTGAAAGGACTCTGTGTACATTATTGTGGTTTTGGTGGTAAGTTACATTTGACTGCTAATCAATACCATTTCTTCTGCTGTCTTCAATGTAGGTACCTCAATATCATGCACTATTTTATGTTGTGCTGTAATCTACTAGTAGTTCCTTTTAGTTTTATACAGTGTAGTGAGTAATTCTGATTAAGGTCTTTCATCTGCTATCTCTCGACTGTTTAATAAAAATTCATTTTTATAAATAGTCGTGATTTGCCATCATAAGAACTTGAAGGCCAGAATGATTTTTTTTAAATTTAAATTCTTGCCAAAATCCTAGGCTAAGGCAGGGCTTGTCTGAAGCTCCCACTCCTCCCACAATATCATTAGATTCGCAATGCTTTAATTTTTCCATGTGAGAAATGCAAAATATATCTTTCTTCCGTAACAGAAGGCTGTGAGAGAAAATAATTTAAGGATTGTGTCTCCTCAAATCCTACAGAAGCCTATTCGGTAAGATCCCTAATGAATACTTTAAATTTGATGTAAGATGTTGAAGATTTTAAGACACATTATGAAAAAAAATTGGGAAAAAAAACCCAGAAGATGGAACAAACAAGAAAAATTAACTGGGAGATAGAGCATTTTAAAATGTTTTTACGGGTATTTTATGATCCTCTCATTCACTGATTTTTCTTAAAATCTCCTGCACAAAGAATTGAAGGTATTTCAACACCAATATTTCAATTCCACTTGATTTCTTAGAAAATCTGATGCCTAAACCCTTTTATTTTTTTTTAACCTCAAGTGGCTAAAGATTCAAAATTGAAATGTCCTGAACCTGTATTTGTAAAATATTTTGCATAATATTTTCCCACTGAAGCTAAGATTCACTATGAGTTGTCTCACTCCCCCTTGATTGCTCAGTGGTGTAGTATCAGTCCCAGTCTCACAAACACATTTTAACAAATGTGTAAATTTTGGGACAAGAAAAAATCAATTACAACCAAAATGACAAAAAAATCCTAAATAAAATTGTTTATTATGTTAAGCTAAATTGCTGTGTAAACTTCTCACATTACTGTTGTTACAGTTAAAGCCAGAACAAAACCCCAAAAATAATATTGTCAGGAAATAGACAACAGAGTCACTCGCAGAGAGCAACAAATTCCTTTGTGATAGTTTATGCACAGTTTGCTATCACTCCTGTACTTTGCTAAAAATATATGAGCTGATGGCAGACTCTGACTGCAAAATCCATCAGACATTTGCTGTAAGTGCTTCAACATGACTCTGCAAGCAGCAGAAAACAGGAAAAGGCCTTCGCATTTTGAAAAATTTTCTCAGAATAAGGTATATTGTTTTAAATCTCCACTTGAAAGAGCCACAAGATCATCACAGTGACTTTTCCAAATTATGTTCTTTCCCTTCAAAGTATTGCTCACTTAGATGTCTGAAGAAAGGTGAGACCTTTCTATTGATTTTTCAAGTGTTTTTTTGCTGGTGTGCATTCCTCAAGACTAATGCTAGCACCCTTTCACATCTTTGCACCATTACCTTTATTTATTACATTTACCAGAAACATTTCCTCTTTGATTTCCAGTACCCAAAATCGTGAATAGCTGCAACAGCTGGAAAAAGATCAACACTCTAGTGCTACCAGCTAAAGCCTGCAAAAGGTGACATGAAATTATTCTTCAAGACAATGTTAAAAAATATTTATTAGCATATATTTTTATATAATGAGAGAAAAATGGTAGAAATGTAAAGTGATTTTCATGCACTTTAATATTTTCAAAGGGCAAAACCACAACCCTGTGATGTAAAAAACGACTTTTGTTATTGACTTAGGTGAAGACAGGATACTTTTGTCTCATAAGGAGGGGTGTAGGAAAAATGATGAGGATGAAGTCTTTACATTTTATTAGAACTCTCTGAAGCTGTAGAATCCATATGCAAAGGATGAAGACTGGTTCCTAAGTAAAGAGGAGATGACAATCAGTCTATGAGAGATTATGGGCAGGATAGCAAATTTTACCAAACTGAAAATCTGCTTATGAAAAATCCCCTTGTGTCCCCAGTGTTTGTGCAGAGAAACCAGGAGATGTTAGGGTTTCGTGTCAGAGTTCTGTAGCACCATGCTGTATGAAACTCAACTATACTTCAGAGGAATAATGGATGAATTTAAACTGGAAGTACTTGAACAAGTATCTTGAAGGAACCTGAGTATTTTAAACTCTCATTTATTTAATAATTTTTTCTGCCTTACAAGACTGACTATACTCAGGGTAGAGTACTTACCTTTCAGTTTCTATTTTAACACAATTCAATAAACGTACTTTTAGTTTTAAAAATTTATTTTGGAGGTAAATGCTAGCAACAACATTGAAATTTTACTTTCAGACTTCTATGGAGATGTACTTCTTGGCTGTAGTACCCTTGCTATCAATATGGATATCCTGTTTCTGAGCTTTTTGTAGCATTTTATTGTGACTGTATAGAGTGAAATCCTTCCTTTATCTGTATTTTTGAAAAGAGGTATTGAAAAAAAACAATAGTTTCCTCTATATATCTGTTCTCTTTCCCTTCTAATTGTGAATCTGCCAGAGAAAGTTTTAAATACAGAAAAGAAAGAGAACAGCTTTCACAAAAGTAAAAGCTACAGTTTTGTTTTCTTAAATTTCTGAAACAACAGAGAATAAAAGCATTTGATTTTACGAAAAATGTGATTTTTTTGTTTGTTTGTGTCTGAAGTTTTTTCTTTTTTTCTTTGGTGGCACATCAGGTAAAATCTAATTTGCATATTTTATTGTGTGTACATGAAAAATACATACACAACCTGCAGTTGTTTCCATGCTTGTGGTGTGCTACATTCAAGCTGCTCCTCTGAGACGAGGAAAGCTTGCCTTTTCTCCTTAACCTACTATCAAAGAGGACATAATGATGCAGATTCAGTGGTACATTGATCTTTGTTTGGGGCACACACAGAAGTGATGCAGTGTGAGCTATAGAGCATGGAAATCCTTTTCCACTCACTTCCATAAAGAAGATGAACAATGGAGAACATTTTAATAGAGTGGCTGAAGTGAAAAGCCATCAGGATGGATACACAGCTCTGAAAATATAAGAAAGGAAGCTGCAGGAGGGGGGCAAAAAAAAAAAAAAAGAGACACTGGCTGCTGACACCCACTGCTTTGTCTTCACTCTCCCAACTTTGTCCACTATAATCTGGATCTCGCCTTTGTTCTTGTCATTGAATATGCCCTTTGGAGTGACCCAATAACAGTGACCCTTCTGGAGTTCACAAGCACAGCAGACGCCAGCTTGTGCTGCATAATAGAAGGGAATGTTCCCATTGTTGCATTCCAAAGACACTGCTCAAGCTGGTTCACATAAAGTGAGAACCAAATATAGTCTGCACCAATGCCTCTATCCAAATGAAATAATATTGTCCTTGTTTGTTTAAGTGTAATTTTCCATAATGTAGCCTGTAGTCTGATTTTTCTGGCTATCTGTACTTACCAGCTCAGGGGCATTCATAGACATTGCAGGTAAATCAATTGTGAAATGTTCCCAAAAACTGCTAGATGGAGAAGACCAGACTCATGGCCAGAGAATGTTCTAAAATTTACTACTATAGACAATAATGACCAGCTCCCAAATGTGTTACTAGATAGGCTCAAAATGGCTGGAATAGACATTGTCACTGATTCCCATTCTAACAGTTCTAATCTGTGATGAGAAGTTGCTTCCCTAGAATAATATTTTCTTACATGCTAGTACCATTTTTAAGTATGAAATTTGTGATTTTTCACAGCCTAGATAGAATAGGGTGAGGAACCACATCAGCAAGATCTAAGAATAGAGGAATAGCTTTTGGCTGAATTAACATTTGCCCATGAAACACTTTATAGCTTCAAAATTTTTGTGGTAGGAATTATCTTGCCCACCTTCAAATATCTATGTGAGTATGTACATGTGAGCTACTATCTGCAAATTTAGTCAGTGACAAATGAAAGAACTAGACACGCTCCTCAGGTATGCTTCAACTGGCCAATTTTAGCTGTCTGCTCCAGGCTGACTGGACTTAAACCCTAATAGTGCCTGCCTTTTTTTCACTGACTATAAGGTAGACTATTTCAGATACAGCAGCAAGCTAAGATGGAATTTACTGATTGAAGAGACAGATACAGCTAAAGCACAGTCTGATTAACACTCTCTGCCTTCATGTTTGAACAAAAGATTTACTGAGAAGCAAGAAACTACACAGGTGAAGAAATCTCCCTTTGCTCAGTTGAATCTTTTGCTCGGCAAGTCTTACTGATTTAGAATATATGACTCCTCCTAAAGAGACAAAGAAATAAAAAATCCTAAAAAATTCAAATGGTTTTTGTATTCTGAGTGGTAAATTCCTTTCCACAGTGGTTTCACAGAGTTTATGCTGTGGGAATACCATGCTGATTTAGCTGTGATTGCACTTTCCACACTCACTGGAGCAGAAGGAAGCAGGTTTTGTCCTTATTTAGTCCAAATTGTATTTGTTCATATAGTCTAGTCATGTTGTCCTTATTTTCAAAAAGGTTTCAGCTCCGTCTGGAAATATTTCTCCCATTATTTTGCAACTCTCTTTAGAAATGTCATGGGGATATTTCCAGGTCTTGGAGATCTGTTATGCTTCAGATGTTCTAATTCCTTGATCACCTGTTCTGGCTGAATCTTACCTCCTTCGATATTTTTTCTTGCTCTCCTGGGAAATTTATGTCTGTTTCTGACATCCATCCCCAAACCTTATGTGTGAACAGAGGCAAAGAATTCATTTGATTGTGCTTTAGTTATGTCTGTCTCTTCAGTCACTGAATTACCCAGGCTGGCTCTTAGAATTCTTCCAATGACCTCTTGTTCAGTATGTTCTTGAAGAAAAAAAAAAAAAAAAAAAAAACAACTTTGTTATTTATCTTTACCTCTTTGGCAATTTTCCTTTCATTTCACATCTTTGCTATTCCTAGGAGATCGCTGTTTTCTACCGTGTTGTCACCTCTTCAGTTATGCTCATTCTTTTAATACCTTTCATCAGTGTCTTTGTGGTCTTTGAATAACTTTTAACTTTTGCACTGATTCCTTCAATTTTATTGTTGAGGGTTTTTTTCAGAAACTAGATAATCTTGGTAATGTCAGAGCACACAGTTTCAGTACTTTGTGTGCAGTTCTGGGTCCCACAATTTAAGAAGGATGTGAGGGTCCTCGAATGTGTCCAGAGGAGGGCAACAAAGTGAGTAAAAGGACTGGAAGGAATGTTCTGTGAGGAGGAACTGAAAATCTTGAGCTTGTGTCGCTTGGAGAAAAGGAGGCTGAGGGTAAATTCCTTGAGCTCTACAGCTTTCTGAGGAGGGGATGTGAAGAGGAGGAGCTGATCCTTTCTCTCTGGTATCCAGTGCTAGAATGCATGGAAGTCCTTCAAAACTGCATTAAGAGAGGTTCAGACTGAACATTAGGAAGCATTTCTTTACCAAGAGGGTAGTCAGACACTGGGACAGGGGTCCTAGAGAGGTGGTCAATGCCTCAAGCCAGTAAAGTGTTTAAGAGATATTTGGAAAATGCCTTTAATAACATACTTTAGCTTTTGGTCAGCCCTGAATTGGCCAGTCAGTTGCATCAGGTGATTGTTGAATGTTCCTTCTGACTGAGGACTCCCATTTAATTATATTCTGTAATTTATTCATCAGTTTTTTCCAATTCTGCAAGGTTTTTATTGTTTTATTTAATTTCATTACACAAAACACACAAGCAATCTTAAAATGTGCATGGTGGACTGTGTGTATCTGATAAGTGTAGTGAGGCTATTTCTCTCTTCACCTCTGAGTTGCAGTGATCTTGGACAGAAATCCCATGGGCTAGACATAAGCCAGACTATACATCCATAAGTGGCAGGGTGGTAAAAGTGAGAGATTGGGCTGGCAGACCTTTGTCACATAAAATGATAGTTCATGGCAGTCATTGCACTTCGTTCCCTCAGAGCTGAAGGATTAAGTGCTGTAATAATCAGCCAAAAAACATACATAGCATGTTTTATAAAACTGCCTCACTTTTCTCAAGGATGCTCTGGAGCTATTTAGGGTGAGTCACTGTAATCCTGTTGACTATTACCACTGGTATCCAACTAGAAAATTATAAGGAATTTTTTCTAATAACTTAAATAACTATCTGGAAGCTGCGCTCATGAGAAAGTGAAAAGTGGTTCTGGGTATGAAATAGTAGCTCCATACATGATTTACCCCTTCTGTTCTCATGCAGCATAGTCAGAGCCTCTGAGAGCTTTATTCAGAGGAACTGGAGAGCTTGGAGCACAACAGAAGATACAGTTTTAACGCCAAGCACAGTCCACACAAGAGAACTGGAGAATGAGGGATTGTAGATATGACTTCACCAAAAATCTACAACAACGTCTTTGGACCTAGAGTTTTTGTTTCAAGTCAAAAGTTTTTAGTCAGGAGGTTTTTGAGATTTTAATTTTTCAGAGAGAAGCCAACATTTTCCATGGGGAAAGAAACAAAATAACATAATCCTCCAACTAATGTTGGTTGTAAGAAATGTTATGTTTTTATAAAGTGCTTTTAGACCATCAGATAAAGGTCGCTGGGGAAGTGGAAAATGTCATTAAGAAATTCACTGACTTGATTTTCCACAGGTTTAGGCCTCATTTGCCAGCTAAATACTGCACTTCTTTGTCTACAGTGAAGACTGTACAAGACTCAAAATTAAATTAGATTGCGCATTCTAGTTCTCTGTTGGTATTAAGGTCACACCAAACTACATCTATAAATTACCCAGGAACAGTCAGTTCTTAATGCAGCCCCTAAGGACACTCCAGTGCAGTGGCGTGAAGAGAGGATTTCTCCGGCTTAGCATTAGGCATAATCGTTCCAGGCCACGCTTTCCCCCAAGCAGTCTTACAATACCCCTAAAACTGAGGACGATCCACCTGATGCAATCCTTCCAAATCCCTGACTTGCAACAGCTGCTACAACTCTTGTCAAACCCAGCCTGCTCCATGCTCTCCCTGTGATTGCACTCAGGCTGTTTCTACCCCCTTGATTCTCTGAAGCTGCTCTGAAAGAAACCCTTTTACACTGGTTCTTTGCTTCTGTATATTGGAGATAAGTCCACTTGCTGAATGTGGGAGATATAGATCACTAGTACCCACTAAGAAATGAATGTCTTGAAAATATTTATTAGTACGTAATTTCTGAAATTCTGGCAAGTATTGTCAATCTCCAGTAAAGCTGGAGGGATTTGGTGATAGGGAACACGGTCTCAGGGGTACCAGCTAAGTGAGACTTTCCAGAGAGAATTAACTTAAACTAGACCCGGAGGGCACGCTGGCACTGACAAGTTAAAACATGAGTTTGTTTTGCTCTTCAAGTTGCCTTGGGAAGATCTGAATAGTATAGTAAATGGATCCAGAAAGGTTGGATTTAGAAGTCAGGCACATAAATACTTCTTAAGAGCTTTTCTGAGAAACTCAGTGCTGATAATATATGAAGTAGAGTAGGGATCCAAAATCCAAGCTAGTGCTGTAAATGCTGAGGTATTCCACAAACAACTGATGTGTTCTTTATGAATAGTCCTTGATGCTGCAAGTCACATGTCCTTGCTTAATGCTCTGAACTAAAATACACTATCAGTTTCACAGTGAAAAAGGCTTCCATTAGGAAATGTAAATTCATGAAAGTCTTCCAGTGCAGGCTGGATTTTACAGTGAAAGAGAAACTCACCTTTACATTTCCAGTAATCAAAAGATCTGATTATTTGTCTACAATGTGAGAAATAAAAGTTAAAGACATTTTTTTTCTGCATTTTTCTCCATAGCCCAGTGAACACCATAGCCAGATTTTTACTAGCTGAGGGGGTAAGTATCCTCTCTTCATTTATACTAACTTGTTCCTTTCTGTATGGATAATTAAATAATTACTGGAATGGAACTACAATTTGGGCAATATAGATATTTCAGAAATTTCACAGAAAAATTCCATACAATTTTAATAAATAAGTGCATTAAATTGGCCAACTGTTGCAGTTGAAATGTTAACGTTGGTCAGGCTGAAGCTTCTTTTTTGTTGAACCTAGAGAATACTGGAGTAGATTGGAATCTGTTATTATCCTTGTTTCAGCTCTGAGATTTTTTTGATTACATGATTTTTTTTCTAGAGTACAGGAAGTCTTTGTATTTTTATCTTTTTTTTACTTACTTCATCACTAGGATAATAAATAGTAAATTTTAACACCATTCTCCCCTTATTATATTCAAAATATTTCATTGTAGGCAGATTAGTTTTAACCCAGCTTCATCTTTCTTAAGGTGCTCTGTATCTATCTTTTTAGCAATACTTGGGGAAAATGCCAAGCACTCTTAACTACTGTGTTTGCTTGGAAATTGCTTCACTGGCACTTGTCTGGGAGCGCAGAAGAGGCATAACCTAATTGATCCATAAAGGTGAAAAGAAGAGCTGTGTAATGCAAAATATATTTTTATGGTAAAAGGAATTGGAAATGCAATACACATTAAAAGTAGGAAGAAGATGTTTTTGCAAAGCTAAGGCTGATATTTAAAGTCTAGAAAATTAGAAAAACAAATCAAAATGATAGGTGGCAGACACTTTCCTGCTGTCATTGAGTCATATAATCATAGAAAGATTTGGGTTGGAAGAGACCTTAAAGATAATCTAGTTCCAACACCCCTGCCATGGGCAATGATATGACCACTGGACCGGGCTGCTCAAAGCCCCACCCACCCTGGCCTTTATAAGGCCTTTTCCCCTAGATAAAGTCTTCAATTTACCCAAGGTGATTTGAAGAGTTACAATATCTGGAGTTTAGTAAGTGAAAGAGGCTAATTCTAGACTGCTGTAAATAATTAATATACAACTTGTCTTACAAGGTCCAGAGAAACTGTCCTAATTCTTATTCCTCTGGTCTTGTGATTGCATTAAAATAACAGTGCCTATTGCAATCAGGAGACAGAATTTATTTGCAAAAGCCAAATTTACTATTCTTGCTGATGAGTTGCTGATGACTGTTAGAGCACAGACCATGCAGTAGCTCTCTGGGACCCATACCCACCAGCTAACACAAGCCAGAATTACATAGGACAGGGAGAAAAATTCTGTCTAAAGCCCATTAAAGCTTATAATGAGGAAAGGATTTCTTTTTATGAGGAATCAATTGTGTATTAGCACTGCACAAGAGACAAACAAAATGACATTACTAACAAGATGGAGTGAAAAAATACTTGAAATAACCCCAAACCTCTGGACCTATCAGATCTTTACACTCAGTTCCTTGTTTTAAATATTCTCAACAGTACCGTGCTAAGCATCAATTTACAATAACATAGAAAATTCCTCCCAAACAATTTTTTCATCTATTTTTCTTTTATTTCTTTTTGTTACTTTTTTTTTTCTCCCACTAGCTTATGGGTAACTGTATTATCTGTTGGTGATAAAATAATGGCAGCAAAGGGGCTGCAGGCAAAGATAGACCAAGGGCTCTCTGGTGCTGGACACAGCAAGTCCAGCCAAGACCAGCAGAGGTACCATAGGGCATGGCTAAGCCCCTCAGCCAAGACAGTGCCCCTTTGGGGGGAAGCACATTTAAGAAAGGGCAAATCATGCCAATCCACCACAACAGAATAACGTACAGTCTGTAATGATGTACTTTTTTATTTTTTGCACCTTCAATGTTAAATATGTGTCACTGGAAACTCTGAAGAGTTGAGGTGAAAATGTGACCCTGGAATCTTCAGTGCTGCTGGAACATGATTCTACATCTTAGGATGACCCCCAAAATAATACTGGTTTTGGATTTTGGCTTGGTTCATGAGATCTGCCTCCTCCCAGTTAATTATTTTATATTTGGGCTAATCACTGCTTTTGGTTTGTTTGGTTTTGGTTTTTTGTTTTTGTTTTTTTCCCAAGGTAATTAAAATGGTTCCAATTATATTTCACTACCACAAAAACTGGAACTGATATTACTGAAAGAATGGCAAATAGCAGTGAGAAAACAGGAACAAGCTGCTCTAAGTGGGGAAATCTTAAGTCCATCTTTATGACAGCAGAAATTAATGTAGAACAGGACAGAGATCTGTGTGGCAACCTCAAGCTCCCTCATCTAATTATTGCAGGTTGACTCAGTAACAGATTTCTGTGTAATTTAAGTTTAAAATGAACATAAAATCTCTCCTCAGCCCACCAACTTGGAAGTTCATCATGTGTGTGAAATAGATGTATTCCTGCTTAAGAGCAGTGGCATCCTTCTTTATAAATTCTTACAGAAATAGACAGAATGAAATGTCAAGGGGTTCTTTAAACTAGAAGAGAAATTCTTAATATCCAAAGCCTGTAGGTAATGCTATACAAAATAATAGGAAAAAAAAAATTAAAATCTAATCTTTTTGACAATTCCAATAGAGGTTTTTCAATTCTTAAAAAGCCTTTTTTCAGGGAGTCTATAATAGAAAAACAACAGTAATAGAAGCCTCTGTTCTCATCAGGAGATGTAAGAAGATAGAGTAGCCCCTATTTGTATGTGGGTGGAGCGGGGTGTGTGTGTGTGTGTGTGTGTTTGTTTTGTTTGTTTGGGTTTTGGGATTTTTGGGTTGGGTTTTTTTGTGTTTATTGGCTGGTTGGTTGGTTGGTTTTTGTATTATTTTTTTTGTTTTTCCAGGAGGGAAAATATTTCTTTACCCATTCAAAAATCCCTAACCTTTTATGGGAAGGAAGGATCACACAGTAAAATAAAAGCAAATTCATAAAATATGTCTAGATATTAAGAATAGTAAAAGTTATCACCTGTGATCTATCTTGCCAATTATATGGTGAGAAGATACTCCATTGCTGATCTTTCCTTCTGGGGAAATCCCTTTCTCTCTTGAGTATCCAGGTCATGAGGTTATTGTTCAACTATTGTGTGTGCTCACCTATTCTCTCTATGAGAGCAATACCCAGAGAGATTATGCTCCCTCTCCTAGGTTCTGTGTTCTGTGGCCTTATGAAGAGATCTAATGTTTTATGTAGATGATGTTGATGTAGGGCCTGGTCTAGGCTCTTGGTTTTTTTTGTTTTCTCTCAAGTATTCATTGTCATAACTGCCTTCCAGCTGCATTCATTCTCCATTAAGTAACCGAATCATAATTTTAACACTATTTCTTGTAAATACTGCACTGCAAGACACAGCACTTCCATTCCTGTGTTTATCTGAAAGAAGTTTCCAAAGCACACCTGAGAGAGGAATCACGATATATGGGACCAGAACTCAGTCCATATCACTAAAGCTTTAAGCCTTTGTTCCTGAATGGAGATATGTCTTATCTTTGCTTTTCCTCATCTATGGATGCTGTAATGACATGAGTCACCATATTCTGAGAAAGAACACTACTCCAACATTTCGTGATGGATGTTTTGACTGAAATGTCCTAAACTACAAAACATTGTATAATGTTTACGTAAATATGGCCTCCCACAACTTAGTTTCCCTCAGTTGTCAAAAGATGCTGACACATTTTCCCTAGGAAAAGTCTTCCTGGAGTTCTCAGAGAGTTCTGACCTACTCTTATCTCTGTAGATAATTCTCCCAAGGCTTGTTAAGTGACTGCTCTTGAAGGGGCTCACACAGAATAAATTCAAAAGGTGAGATCTCCAACTCTTTTTGTTCTGAATCAAAAACCCAACTCCTTTCTGAAAAAGACAGAGTAGACAAATGTAATTTTTGTTATGTGTACAATAATAAATTTATTAAATTCTGTATGTTGCATAAGGATGAGAAGCTAAATACTCTTCTAGATAAAATTCTCTGATTTATGACAGTCTGTAAATTAGTCTGGAGAAAGGAGGCTGACGGGACACCTTATCTCTCTCTGCAACTATCTGTAAGGTGGTTGAAGTGAGGTGAGTGTCTCTCTTCTCAGAAGTGATGGGATAAGAAAAAACATACTCGATTTGTGCCAGGGATGGTTTAGATTAAATATTAGGATAAATTTCTTCACTGAAAGGGTTGTCAAACATTGGAATAGGCCTCCCAGGGAAGTGGTTGAATCACTAACCCTGCAAGTAATAAGAAGATGTGTAGACATGGTGCTTAGGACTTGAAGGTGTTGTTAATGGACTTAATGACCTTAAGGGTCTTTTTCAACCAAAATGTTTCCATGATTATATAGTATTAAATCACACTTTCTACACATTCGCTCCTCTTTATATAGTAAATTTTAAAAGTTTCTGGTATTATACAAAGTATTGTTTCAGTGGGAAACTGTAGATATTAAGTTTCTTGTCTTACACACCTGTACATCAAGCGTATACCTGTAATGGGTTTTTAATTAGCACCCCTTTCTAGATACTGTGGCACATGCTCAATGGACGAGCCTGTGGAGTCGCACCTCTGTTGCACACCATCACAATGCATACAGCAGATTACAGAGCCTTTACTTCCACACAAAGCAAAGACAGCAAGAAGTAGGAATACCTTGTCACCAGCACCTACAGAACTAACAAAAGGAAAAGGGAAAGCCCTTTAGCATAGAAGCCAAATTAAATATAATGCTCTAGATGTGATTAATAATGAAGTTGACCACAATGACAAATACAACAGATGAAATTATTGTCTTATTTACCTATGACTGAAGAGATGAGGACAAATTTTTGTCCAATAAAGTTTTGGAATAGATTCTACTGTATCATGCTCTGTATAATTAATTCCCAGAACAGGGTATGATACTGTGTTACAAATGAGTGGGAAGGGTTACAAATGATCTGGCATGCAGTGGCTACGGAAAAGTACTTTTCTTTGAATTAAAGTTGTCAACAATTTATTGTTCCTTGTCTACTCACATGCAACTGAATTAGATTAAAAAGCATGACTTTATATAAAAATATAATATTTTAACAAAGGTTTGTTGTTACAAATCTGTAGTCACAAATGCAGCCCAATTATTCAATACAAAGATTCTGTAAGTATCAATCTATACATAATAACCGTTTTAACGTTATTTTAGTTTTTGTTCCTTTATTGTCCCTGAGATGTACTTGACAATTTCTTTATAGTTTTTTAAGTCTTTGTGTTCACAAAAAGGGAGTGGTTCAATGCTTGAGCTCATAGGGACAGGCCCTGAGGCTAGAGTTTGCAGAGCCAGCATGAAGTGGGTGCAGTGATGAAAACACATCAGGCCCTCTCTACAGGTATCACACAGCCAGGTTGAGCATGCATCAAGAAATTCTACATCATTCTCACCACAAATGTTTCGGTGTTCTGCCTGTTACTTAGTAATCATCTGCAATGTGTCTGTCAGATACCTTTTCCACTTGGTTTAGATCTTTTTTGCCATGATCACCCTCTGAAAAAATCCATAGCAAAACCATTGGGGAGTTTTTCTGAAACACAGCTCTGTATTGCTTTATGAAATCCTTTGTGCTCACCTCATTTTAATAGTCTGTGAGTCTATATGATAACCCTTTCCTTAGGATGGAAGAACTAACATGCCGTGCATCCCTCTGCTGTCATACTTGTGCTTTCATACTGTGCACAACCTATAGCTTCAGGGCCTGACCCATGAGCTTGTTCATGCCTTGGGCAGAACCTGTTCTGTGAACCTAGTGACAGCTTAGAGAGATACTCTGATATTGCTCCCCAGAGTACCAGTGAGAAGAGATTAGTTCCTCCAAAGCAGCTGAGATAGACTCCTGGTCTGATTTGAACTCAGGAGAATCTCATTATAAACTGTGAGAGAATCATTACTATATTTACCTTGAATTACTTGGTTATATGCTTGGAGTTACATATTACTTACCTATAATCTGAAGACTCAGATAAAAGAGAGAATAATGAAAATTTAGGTTTGATGGCTTTGTTTCCTCAATAACATAATAAATTATCTTTAAATAAACACTCAGACAAAAAGTGTTCTAAAGCATATTTATTCAGAGAACTGCACAGTGAGAAGGCCTCATTTAAGCCTTTTTTCCTCCATGTATTCAGGTATTTTATTTATCAGAATCTCTGGCATAACACAGATGAAATAATAGAAGGCAGGAAAAAAAAGTTATTTTTATTCCAATTCTGCAGCTGAAGAGAAAAATAAAAAGACCCTAAGAATGAAGGGGAGACAGAGATGTACAGATTCAGGACATGGGGAACAAGGAAAGAGAAGGAAGTAGAGAAGACAGGAGTAAGAGATTAAACAATGAACAGAATCAGACAGTGTGGCTAACTGATTCTAAAGGTATGAAACATGTACACCTCTATAGCATATGTGCTCAGTTAACCTCTTTATCCCAGTAAGAAACTTGTCCTAAAGTTGTAATTGATTACAGCTAAGGAAAGTACCCATCAGACAATCACTTTCTGAAAATACGTTCCATGTGCTGGAAAAAGTTGAAGACCCTTTCTAGTGATAAAATAATGCACTTGGAAACTACATTACAGTGACCAAAAAGGAAATAGCTGTAAATAAAAAGAAGCACAGATGGCTGTGCTGGAGATGGGATGCCCACAAGATCAGTCTGTCACAAGGATAGACAAGTTGCACTTTTTCTCTATCACAGTCTTCTCAACACCTCCATCCTTTCCCAATCAATATATCTACAGGTTTAGTTTATTTGTCAGCAGTCATAACCTTTTTATTCTTAGCTGGTTTATTGTAAATACCCTTATTTCAGTGGTAAAGAATTTGTTGGAGTTATACTGTTAGAAACTTCTGCTTGTAGTTTCCACTGTATTTAACTTTTGGCCATCCAGTTAAGACAAGACTGGAAAGAATAAGGACTAAAAAAATAGTAGGAAATGAAGCTATTTTTGTTCCTATCAATGTGCAGGACACTGATGTGCATGTAAGAAACAGAAAATTTGGGGTAATTTGAGGGGCAGAACTGAGAATATTAGCTTCAGACATTTCTAAAATCTCGAATGATTTTTGTTTGTGCAGATGCTTGAACATTTAACTCAAAAAATTTTTCAAGCCTCTCTGAACACACAAAAGAATTGTCTCCTGCTCTGGTACATTTGACTCAACATGCATTCTCAATTTTGCTGCAGTTGTTATGTAAACAGCTTCCATTTTGTTTTGATGTCTCTGTGGCTTTGCATAACACATTTATTTTAGCTTGGGTTTTTATGGCAAGCTATTAAAAAATAAACTAACATAAAAGCACTACAATCAAATCTAAAGAAAAGCTTTGTTTCCACCAGGGTGTGGCATTCACTTTTCTGACAAGCTATCACCAGCTGAACTGCAAGGATTCCAACCCATCATTCACTCCTATTTTTAATACATCTTCAGTTTAGCTTCATCGGATCTTCAGCTTTTTTCTACTGTATCTACATATGATAAAGTGGTGACAGGAATACAATAGGGCAGTAGAGCTAAAACAGAATGGAATTATTTCATTGGCTTAAAATTCTGGTTCAGTTTAAAACACCTTTGAATGAAGTTCTTCGATCTGCCAAGCATTTTTTTTTAATAAAATATTTGTATTCTTTTATTATAAAACTCAAAGTTTTCAGCTCCATATTTAATCTAGCACATTTCTGGTGTTAAATATGAGTTATAAGAGGCCAGGCTAGTTACTGCAGTCTTTTGCTTTAGGGAGCCAATTTGGCATTGCTGACAGCGGCAACTCTGCATTATGTGGGCAACTGGACAGTCTGGATGCTGTTTAGGAATTATCTGCATTGCACTCAGTTGCATATGCCAGATACTGATGCAGAAGTAGTACAGTAGTACAAAGTTTTCCATTTAATGCAAATGTGTGAATCTTAAACAGAAATGTGCTGCCTCCTTATTGCATTATGCCATCAACAGTTGGACAGCATTGTCTGTTAAGCATCAAGGTAAGGCATCTGTGAGTTTTAAGGCATTCCAATGCCTTTGGGAGAGCCCTTTAGGCACTGTATGTGCATTATTTGTTGTATTTTTTTCTTCCTTTGTTCTTTGAGGTTGACTATGTCGAGCCAGTAAAAACTTTTCCTTATCCTTCTTAGTGCTCAGAAAACAGAACATCTTTATGTAAGGTTACCATATAAAAGTGTAAGAATAGGAGGCAGAATCCCTACTATCAGTCATTTATTTTTTAAAAGTGGTAGTAGCAATGATCAGTTCAAGCAGTAAGTTTTATCTTGTTATTTCTGCTCAGTTTCCCTTTAGTTTTTCTTTTTTACTATGATTTATATGTGTACTCATTGGAAGACCTATGGCAGCTGACAACTGATTTCTAATGTAGTTATCATCACAAAATTTGATGAATTGCGTAGAAGAGTTTATCACAGTATTATCATGGTCCGGTTTCAGCTATAGCCTGTACTTCTTCCTATGCTATGACAACTTCTTTGTAGGTTCATTTCTCAGTGTGTGCTATAGCAGATATGCACATAGACTTCTGCATTATATTCAGAAGAAGAAATGAAAGAAAAAACTGCAAAGTTTTATTACAAAGACATGTAAGTGGAAAAAATATCTATACATTAATCTTATTTCCATGAAATAATTCCAAAAAACACTATAGCTGATTTTTTACACTTTTATTACAAAAACAACATTAATGAAACAAGAAATCTATTTGTGAAAAACAGTATAAGAATAGAAATGAAAACATGCTTCTGAATTCTGGTTCTTTTTTTTTACAGCAGTGCAAATTCATTTATCCTAAACAATTATTCCTAGCTATTGAGCAGAAATTTAGAACTGTTATTTCACAACTATTTAAGTAAAAATACAGATGTACAAATTTGCCTAGTTAAGAGTCAGAACTCAGTTTATATGCTTACAATCAATTTGAACAATTAAATTGTTAGGTGTCTAGTTAAAGCAAGTCATCTAGTCTCATCACAGTTAATGGTGAGAGAGGTGTCTTTCTAACTTTAGATGCCTTTGATAAATGTTCTCTACAGAAGCTGCGAGAAAACTGATTATGCATACACAGTTGCATAAATGTATATATACAGGTATAAATACACATATATATTTAGACAAAGAGATATTTTTACATATATTCACATGGATTCATGGAGCAGAGTATACAGTGACATATACATCCTAACATTCTTTCCAATCTTGACAGTGGCACCTTAAAGCCAGGCATACAGGGTGACTTGCTGCGATAGGGTATAAAGAGAAGTCTACTTTGATATTTTGCATTGGTGTGATGCCTAGAATTGTGCAGACCAGACTCTCCCTCTGGGTGTCCTAGTTCAACTCATTCTTTCCCCTCATCTGTCTTTCCTCCTCTTGTACATCTACCTGTCCCCTTCCTCCAGCTGCCTTTTTTCTTTTAACTTGAACTTTCTAAAGCACAAGACAAAATGTGTTCCTACTCAGCTGGATATTGCTCGCTATAATATGCACTCCCTTTCCACTGTTGCATCATATCCTGATTTTGGCTGAGATAATTCTCTTCATAGTGGCCAGCATGAGACTATGTTTTGAATTTGTGATGGAAACAGTGTTGATAACACAAGGATGTTTTCTTTTACTGCTATGCTGTGAGTTCAGGCCTTTTCTGCATCTTACCCCACCAGTGAGTAGACTGGAGGTGTGCCAGAACTTGGAAGGGTCACTAGTTGGGACAGCTGACCCCAATTGTCCAAAGGGAAATTCCAGACCACATGGCATCAAGTTGAGAATATAAAGCTGGGGGAAGAGGAAGAAAGAGGGGGACTTCCAAAGTGATGAAATTTGTCTTCCCAAGTCACCTTTACATGGGATGGAGTCCTGCTTTCCAGGAGATGGCTGAACACCTGCCTGCCCGTGGGAAAACATCACACTGAACATGATTTTCCTTCCTTGCAAGAGAACGAGGATTAGAATTTTCTCTTCTGGTGGACATTGTATCCATAGGCTCTTATTGAAATTACTTTCAATTTTATACTATAATGATATGATCTTATTTCCTCATTGCCCTCTGTAATTTGTCTGCTTAAATTCCTATTATATGTGATGTGTCATATTGTTATATTTTTATCTCATTGAGTGCATAAGCCCTTGAGCATTTACCTTCTTATGCAGGTTCATGGACAGACAAAGATTTCATCACATTATGTAAAATTAGAATGTTTATATTTTCTGTGTAAGAAAGGAAATATTTTACTAGTTGATGAAATACAATTAAAACAGCTTTGCACGCATGCCTGCAAATATTTGTGTCTCTGATCAAAGCACTCACTAGTATGTGAATAAAATTAGCTCAATGATTTAGCAAAATAAGATTTCAGGAATTTAAATAATTTCAGTAAAACCACAGGTATCATTTTATCTCGTTAAAAAAAAAAGAAAAAAGGCAGCTAGCTCATGTTGAACTCAAAGCAAGAAGAAAATGCCCTTTGAATTTAGAATATGAACACTATCATTCAAAATACACTGAGACTAAAATTGTTAACCCCTGAGGGAAATGGTTGAATGGATAAATACTACTTGGCACAGCAATTGGATACATGAAGCATGAAAATATGACATGGTATTAATTAGAGGGACAACACCAACTAGTTCAAAGCACAAAAATGGTCTTGAATTGCTGATTTGTTACCTTGTGTCTATTACTTTTAATTAGCATTTCATAACATTCACGATTTTGTGTTGCTTTGTTTCTCTTAATTATATAGAAATGGATGCAAGACACGCTTAAAAGCATTTGCTTTATAGAATAAAAAACTGCCCCAATGCTCTAGCTCTGATGTTCATGCCCCAAGGAAGGCATTATTTGTTGACATGGGTTGTAAACTACTATGTTTTTGTTGCAGATTTGATGTGAAATGTGTTTTTCTTGGAGGTGGTGAGCCAGATATCATGCAACATCCGTATTTTCACATATAGGAAAACTGTGTAAACTGGTTGAGTAATACCGATGTGACACAGTAACACAGCTGTATATATATTAACATTTTTATACACACATATATATATATATATATATATTTAATCTTTCCATGTATGGCAGAAATTATCAGTGCCTTTTTAATAAACATCTGTAGCAAGTTATGTACATAAGAGTGGCAATAATGTAAACAATCATTGGCAGTAAAAGTAGTTTTCATAAAACATGACCTTATCTTGGTACAATTACATAAAGGCAATACAAAAGAAATTTTTAAAAAATGTAATAAATTATAAAAACACCCTTATGAAGCACCATAAATAGATGGAGTGAGCACATTGATAAAAGAAATGGGGCAGAACAAAAGCAATAAGCATTTAGGTCAGCAGTGACTGTTCTAAAAACATTTATTAGGAAAAGAACTAAAAATATGGGGTAAATAAATCTATAGAATGTGTCAATCACAAAAGGTATTGAACCACCTTCTCAGCTGAAGTACACCAATAAAGTCGTAAGAAACAATTAGTAACTGCACACAGATAGCCATCTAGACAAGGATGAAAGTGGAGCACTCAGCAAGTATGGGTCTGAAAAAAATTTGTAAGATTAATCTTTTTTTCAGAAGAGCAGACAAAATTCTGACTAATTCACCAGACAACAAAAAATCACAATACCTTTGGTGTTGAAAGATTGAAATACCTAAATTCTAATAAAGTGTCCTTTCACATGAATGCAGATAAACCCATTAAATTCATCTGCAATTTGTATGACAGGTCATGTCAGAAACTGCCAATAACCTCACCAGGTTTTGCACCAGGAAAAGAAAAAAGCTGCAACATTCTCTTCTTGTAAAGTTAAAAGTTCTTGTTCAGACACTTTAGATGATTGATATTCTCTTAAATACATTGGATATTTAAATATTTATTTGATCAAGTGCAGAAAATACTCTTTGTTGTGTGCTTTTGCATTTACAGACAACAGAAGGCACTCAAAAGAAAAAGTTGTACCTTTGTCTTTCAAATACAACCCAATTTAGAATATATTTATTATAATCAATATACTTGCATGTGATTCCATGTGAGAATTTGTTTAACATCAGTACTAAGACTTTGATAAGACATCTGGACATGACCAGAAGGAAAGCAGATACAGAGGTTATACACTAAATATTGTTTTTCTTTGGAGTAACAGAAGATAACTAGCAATTTACTTAGATGAGAAGAGCTGGAATGTAAAGTGGTACTAATCAGGAATAAGCCATATTGACAAGCTTGCACTGGGAACTTGCACAGTGCTTGTTCACCTTCTGTCTATCTTTAGTTTGTGATGATCTTTCTACAGAAAGAAGGACTTTATCTAACATTTCATCGGAATTCCAACTCCTATTCTTGGAGGAGTGAGCTAATGGATCCTAGAAAGCATCAGGCTGCAGAGTTGCTGCAACTTCTGAGGAACAGTTGTTGATTTATAGGATCAATTTCTAATCTTTGCCACTCACTGCAAAGATTGCACAAGAAGAGTGCACAGGATATTATGTAGCAAATCACTTTTTCTCTGAGTAGTGTTTCTGGCCACTAGCATCCTTCCCTGAAGGTGAGAAAGCAGTGATTGTGAAAGTTTTACTTGTTCTATTTCTATCTTTTCCTCTCCTTGCTAAACTGTACTGACTTACAGGAATCGTTAATTTAGCTTTCAACCATTTGCTGGATGACCTGCAAGAATGCTTAGAAAAATGGAAATTAAGTTATAAACTGTGTCTTTTATCACTGCATGTCTTGTTCATAGTTTATTGCAGGATGGAACAAGTAGTATGGTAGAATTTCCTGAAGGTTTGTAATAGCTTCAGGGGTTTCAATCCTATGTCAAGACTTCAGTTTTATCATTGTTGATTCTCTGGAGAATTTTTCATTTATAATTGAGAAAACCTTACTTTCCCTCTAATAAACTTTCCTTCTAATAACAGCAACAACAACAGTAATACAATACGTAATTTAATGAAAGGAAGCATGTGATATTTTTTCTCAAAGTCTTGAACTAAATTTCAAACATATGAGCTCAAACTATAGGTATGCAGTTATTTGCTGCATTAATTTGTATGTGTCCTTGAGAATATTGGTTATTCTTTTTGGGCCTCAGTTTCTTCATTTTTAAAGTAGGAATAATAAAAATATTTACTCCATAGAAACTGTCTAAGGTTTAATATGAATTTTAATGGCCCTTAGGTGGATAGGAAGGTAAATGCTATGTAAGTCACAACACACTATTGTCTTGATTTCTCTTCTCTGTCATGGGACTTCCTCAGCTTCCAAAGTCTTACAAATGTGAATTATCCTCAATAGTAACCAGGCCCTTACACTGAATGCAGTCTGAGGAAATATACTGCAACAGTTGTTTCCAAGTGCTATAATTTATGTTGTCACTGGACAGATTTCGATCTAGAAATCTGAACTACACCCAACTGGTTTGGTTTTGTTTGTGGTTTTTTTTTTTTTTTTTTTTTTTTTTTTTTTAATAACAGAATAAGAATGGTGAATTTTGCATTTTATTTGTGCAGGTGTGAGAAATTGGATGAAAAAAATTAGCATTCTGGGGCATAACCATATACTCATAGAAATGGAAAAATTTGTGGTATTCAGCTCAAGTTAAATTATCATATAGATATGTCATTGAGGTAATTTTTACCAAATGGTTTTATGTTAAATATTCTGAAGGTCAAAGACCTTAAATCTGCAATCTTTATTATCATGTCCAGGGCTGTTGTAGATCTCTTCTGATATCATTAACTATGTTTATAATGCACTACTGAGCATTTTCCCTCTTTTTTCATGAATGAATCACCTTGCAAATTCTATGTATTCATTCATTGAAAGGCACATTAAGTGTGCATATGGGTGCAGTCAATTGTCCCTGTAACGTTAGAAAAATATAGAAATCCCAACAAATCATTTTCATGTGTTGCAGGTGCTGCCTATTAGAAGAAAAGATGTGCTTTGATGTTCTTTAATTAAGGATTACATTTCTTTAGCCATTATTCTGAAAACAGCTGAATTATAAATTCTACTATTGAGTGTTCTGTGAAGTCAGAATGTATTGATGGACACAAGCTTGGTGCTACCAATATTTGTACATGTACATATGTGATACATGAGTGCAGTGTGCTGAGTTGTAAGTCAAGCTTCACAGTTTACAAGGCTCAAAGCTTCTTCCTCACCACAGAACATCTTCTTTAAGTAATCCTTCTCTTTCTGTTTAATCTTCTTTCTTTCCCTTGTTAAGTCTGTCTTGCTTTGTGCATTATAAGCTACTCAATAGACTGAAATGACCTCCGTGAGAATAAGCTTAAATTGGATAAACACTTCCACAGACAGCAACACACTCAATTTTGTGTTTGTCTTCTGAAGAATTAAATTGGTATTATTACATCACCTTGTTCATGGATAATACAGGGTCTTACAATTTCACTGCCAAATATAAGCAAGTGAAACACCTTCACAGCAAGTATGCAAATGTATTAGTATTACAAAACAGTATTATATTTTTAGATATTCATATTGGGAAAAGAATGTTAGGAGTAAATGGCTTATAATCATTTGGTTAACATGAAACCCATTTATACATTTGAGGCTTTTTAAAACCTAAGTCTTGGAACATCAATGTAGTTTCCATATTGGTTTCTAAGGCATAGACTCAGAATATCGCATACTGCAAGGGATCCTCACGGAATGTTCAATTCCCTGCTCCTCACAGGACTACCTAAAACTAAATCATATGTCTAAGACCATCCAGGCACTCCATGAATTCTGCCAGACCTGAGGCCATGAAAATTTCCCTGGGGACCCTGTTCCAGTGACTGACCACCCTCTCAGTGGTCAGTCTCTTAATGTCCAAGCTGAACTTCCCCTGGTGCAGCTTCATTTCATTTCCTCAAATCCCATCGCTGGTCACCAGAGAGAGCAGATCAGCAGCTCCCCCTTTACAGCCCACCTAGAGGAAGTTTTTGACCATGATGAGGTCACCTGTTCTCTTCTTTAAGCTGAATAGACTTCTTGTCCAGAAAAATGCTATGAGAGACAGTATCAAAAGCTTTGCTAAAATAAAACAACACTTCTGGCTTCCCTTGATGAATTAGATGGGTCACCTTGTCAAGAAAGGAAATTAAGTTTGTTAAGCAGGACTTTCTCCCCATGAACCTGAGTTGACTGCACTAACCATCCAGTGCAGAAAGATTATGTTGTCTCTCAAGTGTTTTTCAGTAAATGTCAGTAACTGCATAATTTTACCACTGAAGGTAAAAGGTATGCAGACTGACAGGCCTGTGATTACCACGGTCTTCCTTCTTACCCTTCTTGAAGACTGTAACAAGATTTGCCAATCTCCATTCCATGGGGACATGCAGACTCTATAGAGCATCCAAAAATAACAGAGAGAAGTCCTGCAATAACATCACCAAGCTCTTTCAGTACCCTGGAATAACTCCCATGAGGCTCCATGTGCACCCAGATGGAGCAGCAAGTCTCAAATAAGTTCAGATTCATCTGGGACATTATCATCCCCCTACTCATAATCTTCCAAAACAAGGTTCCAGGCACCTAGTGTCCATTATCAGTGTTAGAGACTTGTGAGGTGACTGACCTCATCAAATAACAAATTTATCTCTAAACCTCTTTGTGCTGTTAACATGTTTAAAAATTCTTGAAAGAGTTCATGTAAGAAAATAAGAAACAGGATTAAATTCCATTGTTGCTTTACCAAATAGTAGTTGCAACTCTAAACATTAGTCTTAATTCAATAAAGGGATTTATTTGCATAAGAGATTTTAGTGCAAAGTATGTGTTTTCAGCTTCTTACTCAGCAGCAGGTCTTAGCAGCCACTGTAAAAATTCCCTGTCAGTTCAACTGGGGCTGAAACAGAAATCCTGGGCAGGTTAGGTGGAATACTTGAGGGAGTCTGGAAATGGAGAGTAAGACCTGCAAATGAACCCAAGACCCTGGCTCTTTCTGTTACCAAATTGATGGAATAATTTTGGCTTATTGTCAGTATTCCCTATTATTTCACCAGGCTGGGGAATTTGAGTGAGCAGGAGTTGCAGGTTGTTTGCATATTTAGAAAGCAACACTGTTGTTATATGGATAATAGCATAAAAACTAAGGCTGTCCCACACCAGTCACCTCAGTGCTGGGAAACAGACACAGGGACATTTAACTTATCAGTATGGATAGAGCAGAGATGTGTTAGAACATGTAAAATGGTGAGGGCTGTGCTCTGTACAGGCTCTGGTGTTTGTTCAGGGGTTGAAAGCAGTTCAGTGGAAACACTGTGGAGCCAGCTAACACTGAACATGGTTTTATCACACTAACAGCCTTTATCTCTCTTCTTCCTTCCCACTAAAACCATCCAGTGCAGAATAAATACTTCTGATTTTGTGGGGGTTTAGCTGCTCCACAACACAGATCCTTTCTCCACAGCTGGACTGGATTGACCCTGCAATGGAAGCCTACCTTTTAGAAGTACTGCAAGGTTGACAGCGTGGATGGGATTCATCTTATGAATATGTCTGGATCCAGAGCACGCACCTTCAACTTCACTTGTAGTTACTAGAAGGAAATAGAAAGTCTTGGATGCAATTCATCTCACAGTAAAATAATTATGTAAAATAAGTCAGGAGCGTAATGCCCATTAAATTCTCTTTTTGCTCCCTTGATATATATAAAAGACCTAGATGTGGCTAGTTCAGTAGATGCACAATGCATCTAACTAAACATTGGTTAGATGGCTTTCACAGTTTTTTTCCTGTTGGCTTATCCTGAGTCTTTATTTTAAAAAGTAATTCATATTACCTGACGAGTTCCAAATCAGGTCTGCAGTGCTGTAATAAATATAATTATTATGATAATTATTTGAAATCTCCACTGAAGTTAAAATGTTGTATGATAATGAAGAGAGAGAGGAGGTCACCAGATGTTTATGCTTCTGAAAACAGGAAGAATTCGCTCACTTCCATGCAAAAGGATCTTCCAAAGTGTTATGAAAATGGAGCTGAAATATATTCTGGGTTGTTTCTCTGCACCAGGAGACCATTATCATGATAATTTACCACCTGTATCACTGATTTTTGGTAGTGCAACCTGTAATCATAGTCTGAAGTGATCCCTGAAGCAGTTATAATTTAGATTACAGTTTAATATAAAACAGTATTAGTTCTGAGCTGTTGGATCACAGAATGTAGAACACCTAACCAAGCGATGATTGTGATAAGCAGGATTTGCCACCAAGGAAGGCAATATCAAAATTCTACATTCTTGAAATGTAGTCAGACTTGACTATGCTTGTTTCTTGAGTAGGATGGCCCAATTTTGGCAGGGTGTTACCATACAGAATGCTTTCATGAAGCATCTTTCTGGTAGTTTTATTTAAAAAAGGCCTAGTAGACACTGCTGATTTACCTCCAGGCTGTGATTTTGAAGAGCAGTCAGTATAACTCAGGAAATGGAGGAGTACCGAGAAAAGAAAGTTATATCAATGCGACATCGCAGGTATTACACGTGGGGAAAAATAACACAGCCAAGCAGAGCTGTCAACACTACTCTGTGTACCTTCCACCTCTGCTGTCTCACTGATACTGACAAAGTCTAGGGGACAGTAGGAATGGCTTAGAACACCACAAAGCTCTCTGTCGCAAGAGATAAAGAGGATGAAGGTACTTAAGCTATTCTTTTGGAGCTTTTTGGAAAGGAAAATTAAACCCTATCTCCCAAAATGATTATTTTTTCTATACTGACAGTGTTATCAGCATTTAGGTTTGGGTGTTGCTAGAATGTGATCTGTGCTCCTATTTTAAACAAAACAGTTTGCTTCCTGGGTTTTTCTTTTTCCTTTCCTTCTTAGTGAAACTACTGCCTAAGCAAATTTTGCAGGTTCATAAAGCTCTGGGACTTTCTAGAGGGACTGACAGCTTAACTATGAGCTAGGTTCCAGTAAAAAATGTCTTGACCATTGCACTTATTCATTATGATATGCTCCAGGCCAACCATCAGGTAGCATCTCTACCTCAAGGTAATACAAGAGGAAAAAAAAGACTGTGTTATTTTGTGGCTTTTCTTTTTTCTTTTTCTTTTTCTTTTTCTTTTTTTTTTTTTTTTCTGGATGGGATATATTCTTGAAATGGAATCACTTTGTGAAATTTCATTTCTTTTGGCCTTCCTACTTGATCTTAAACAGCTTGGGAAAGATAAGAAGTGTAATCACATTTGTGTAACCCTAATACTCAGATCCCTTGTGTGAAGGCTTCAGACATTACTGTCATTTTTCAAAGGTGGTTCTGACACATTGCAGATCCTTCAGCACATCTGACACATGGTTCCTACTGAGATCCATGACATCAAGATACCTAAATAATCAGAAGGATCTGGACCTTAATGATTTCTTTTATCCATCTTCCATTGCTCAGTGAAATCAGTGGAAATATTTCACTGAAGTTTAATAACAGTTAGATACTTTCTTGACAATGAAGATCTAAACTTGCTTGTCTGGACAAAGGCCCCCTCTTAGTATGGAGAGGGGCCCTATAGGCATTGCAAACCTTTAGGGCGTAGGGTGGTGTCAAATTATTGGATTTCTTTAAGTAGAGCATAAAAAGTAATGATACAAAACTTTCTGAAAACTAAGTCATTTCACTGCTACTTGAATACCTTCAAATTTCTTTTCACAGTACTCCTGTTCACCTACAAGTGTGGGCAAACTGAAGCATTTTATTGCCTAGCTTTTTAGCAATAACACTCACTGCAGACTCAAGACTGTGCTAAAGCTGTAGGAATCAACTAGCCAAGTCTTGACATTACTGAGTCATTCTGAGTTGAAGTTCATACTGCAGTCCTCCTGCAGGCCAGTTTCATGTTAATCATTTTGCTTCCAACAGAGTCTGCTGTGATTAATGCAAAGAAAGAAAAGACTGACTGCCCTATTAGGCTTAACTCAACTCAAGAAAGAGGGATGTTGAGCATTCCTTTATGAATTGAGTGTCCTGCAATTAAATAACAAAATTGACATAAAAGCCCAATATGGTCATTGACCAAGGGTTTCAGGGAAAGCGTATTAAAATCATAACAAGTTGAGGAACGTTCTAAGTTGAGGAATGTTCTAAGCTGCTCTGAATTCCTGGTCACTGCATGTGGAACTAGTGCTCTCTTGGTCCAACATGAATTTTCAGATCATATCCATTCAATCAGCCTAGCAATTTTCTCTGGACTGTGTGAGTTCCACTGTGATGTAAGGACTCAGTATTTTTTGCAACGTTAGAAGTCTGACAAAAAAAATTGTCTACACAATTTAGGCACGTCCAAATTTAGACAATAGCTCATAAGAAGTATGCAAATTATTAATAGTATGAACTAAATCCCTTGAAGTACTATAGTTTGTGGATCTGGCAGCTTATTTGCCATAGATTTTTATGTTTAACAGTTGTGTCATTTCAAAGGAGAACAAAGAAAAGTCAAAATTATTTCATAAAAATTTTGCTATTTGTACATTATAAGATAATAGTGTCCTGGCCATGTAGGGAAAACCCTCATTTTGTAATTTCTACTGAAAAGCAGTTCAAGGCTATCTCTTCTGAATGCAGGAAAGAGCTGTTTGGTATATCATATTATCAGCAAAGTAGTGGCAAGTAGCCCAATTTTACTTTATTTTTCAGACTTTTTTCGAATCAATTCCAAAATAAATATTTTGAAGCTTGCAATGACTTCAGCAAAGCTTGACACAGTAATAATAACTCACACTTGTGCCAGTTGTTCCCTAACCGGGCCCTTAGCCATATTATTTGCATTTTGTCTTTGCTCACAACTATCCTTCTCATGTTCTTGTCAAAGCTATTACACTTGCTGTTGCAAAGAAAGGAGGCTATCTGTATTCCCAACATTCCGTGACCGAACAAAGGAGCAAACATTTCTGCACAAAGCTTCTTTGAGTTATTTAATTTACTTTCTAACAAAAGGAAAGATGACACTGAGCACTCAAGAAAGAACAAAAATTATTTCTTAAGACGTGAAATACAAATGATAATTCAATCATTAGGAGAGATTTTCATACATTCAGGAAAATTTCATTATGCCTTCACTACAGATTGTGAACTAGTTACTCTTGTAGGGGGGTACAAAAGTTACATTTGATTTTTCTGTTGGTTTCTAGGCTGAAAAAAAATCTACTTAAAAATGTAAATGTTAGCCTCTCTTATTACTTTCATATTATTAATAAGAATTAGAGAAATCCCTTGTCTCAGGGACAAATGGAAAGTTTTCAGTGGGAATAAAACAGAATATAGCTGCTACTGCATCTTGACCAAATACTTGTATCCTCCTTTTATTTATATGCATATTTTAATAATCCATTACTTCCTTTTAATAAAGATAATATCATATTGAAAGAGATTAAGTTTAAACCACAGTGATAACTAACAAAAGCCATGAGGGTCTGGCTTTTGATACAAATAAAAATTTTTATAAATGTATTCACAGTTAGTGCCATTTATTGCAAAAAAAAAAAAAAAAGCGGCAGTTTTTACTCAACTGGAAGTCTGAGGATGAGCAATTTGTTTTTTACAAGAGAAATAAAGGGACCAAGTATATCAATGACATATTTCAATAGATAAGCTGGGATGTGGCCTCCACTTTTGCAGTGAGGTGCAAATGAATAACAGAGTCATGAGGTAAAAAGATGAAATAGTCTACTAATATTTTTGTGCTGATCACATAAAGGTTCAAAGCAATCTTTGGATAGAGTCTCTTACCACATCACTTAACAGAATTAATAGGAAGCAATATCAATGTCTGCATTAAAAAAATTACCTCTTAACATAATTTCAATTTCAGTGGACAAAAATAACATTTCACGTACATAGACTGAATCATCTGAAAAATTTCTCTCATGACAGATACTACTACATGAAATAGGTGATTCATGACCTTCACTGGTGTTAGTTTGAGTCTGTCCTTTCATAGAAACATGAGGAAAGAAAATCTGGAGGGTGAGGAACTGTATTATATTTTAACATACAGTTCAAGATCTACAATCTAATTTGAGACACATGATATGGTTTCAAAATACTTTTATACACATAAATTCTTGTTCGGTGGAGAGAGTTTGTCAATACAAATAAAACAGGTCCCACCTGGTGCAGAGTGAATTAACAGGATTGCACTTGCTAGCATTTCTTTTTTGTTAGGTAGAATTAGAGACAGACTTCCTTGCAACAGAGAATTCCCTGTAACATTTAGATATATACGAAAGTGTCTTTATATTAAATGTCAGGAAAGACTACAAGCAGAAGTGATCAATCCTCACTCGCATAAGAGGTGTGTCTTCTATGTTATTCTGATTGTGCCCCTCATGCACCATAACACACTTCTACTGTAAAATTTCTAAGTAATGTGTCTGATCTTTCAGTCCAAAATAATTCTGTCTGGCATTAATTTGGGGTGTGGCTACTACAGACCAGAAAAACCGTTATTCTGACACGTGTCTTGAGCTTTGCAATAGTTGTGCAAACTCCTCACCTTGCATAGCATTTATTTAACGAATGTATACAGTGAGTCAGCTGCAAACACAGTTAATGTTTGCAGTGGGTGACCAGGCCATGAGAATTTTCTCTATCAGGAGGATTTAGAGACAGAGGGGCAAGTGAGGTAGAGTTGAGTGCACAGGCCTAAAACAAGGGAAGGTGTCAGTCTGTGAATGTGGCTGGAAAACTGGGTACCAAGGCAAATGAAATTCAGGAGGGGATGGCATTTGTAAGTTTCACCATCCTCTGTGTTTTGGGATTTCAGAGCCTTTATATCTTGAGAAATATGCCCCTCTTTCTGCTCTCCCATGTAAAAACTGATAAACAGGGAGTTTGTTGCATCCTCCTTGTCCCACCCATCTCCAGAGTACCACATGTGTTTTCAGAGGCCCTCTGTCCTCCTTACATTTAGCTAACATTACTGAAAAGGTATATCTGATAATGTTTGCAAGCACAGATCTGCTTTTGCAAGCACTTTATTAAGGTTCTCAGTTACAATGCTCTCCTGCATCACTAAGCCTCCAGTCACATTCGTATCTCTCAAGGCTGCTACTCCTCTCCATTGCAAGATTGACAGTTTCCTCCCCACTCTTTCCTTACTGAAATTCATTCCAAGCAAAAAGATTTCTAAATAGAAATATGGAAAAAAGACAGAAGTTCTTTTTCCTGCTCTTCTGCTCAGTCTCACCTCTTCCAAAGCATTCTGGTAAAATTCTCTGCCCCTTTATTCTTGAACACAGTTAGGCTATTTAGTTAATTTACTACTACAGAGCTAAGTATACATATATATCACTGTTTGCTAACATTTAGATAACTGCCAGAACTTAGGTCTTCTTTTTCTATTTTCTGAGGTATTAATGTTTCTGGAGCCACATGCAGAGGATAAATTTGTGTCTGTGAAGTTCTATCTTATTGACATTGTATTTATTAGTACTATTGTATATAACTTACCCAATCTTGAAGGTACAGATTTCTTTTCTGTCTGGGGTTTTTAATTTCTCTTTCTTTCTTTCTTTCTCTTTCTTTCTTTCTTTCTTTCTTTCTTTCTTTCTTTCTTTCTTTCTTTCTTTCTTTCTTTCTTTCTTTCTTTCTTTCTTTCTTTCTTTCTTTCTTTCCTTCTTTCCTTCTTTCCTTCTTTCCTTCTTTCCTTCTTTCCTTCTTTCCTTCCTTCTTTCCTTCTTTCCTTCTTTCCTTCCTTCTTTCCTTCCTTCTTTCCTTCCTTCTTTCCTTCTTTCCTTCTTTCCTTCTTTCTTTCCTTCTTTCTTTCCTTCTTCCTTTCTTTCCTTTCTTTCCTTTCTTTCTTTCCTTTCTTTTTTTTCTTTCCTTTCTTCTTTCATCTTTCCCAAGAATGAGTTTTTAGTTTTTCTGACAGTAATATGATTTTAATATTTGCAGCCATGAGTCCCACAGGTGAAGCACTTAATGACCTGAAATATATAGTAATTTTAAACTAACCTACTGTCAAATTATAAGTAGAAATTTTATAAATATTTTAGTTGTTTTAAATATAAGGACCAGGGCAGTGATATCAAATGTCAGTAGCATGCTACTGTAAACTCAGCAGTTTCTCCAGTGGCATAATAAGTTACACATTTTGAATAAGAATGCTCTTCATGCTTATGGTTAGTACTGATTCAGAAAGCATGGAATAAGTGTTTTAAATAATCTCCCTACTGAAAATCAATAATTTGTTCAGTTATTATGAGCACAGTATGTGACATAAAAATAGAATAACATTTGCATTAAATTTTCTACAAGGACTCTTTAGGGAGTCACAAACAGCACAGAACCATTTTCTCCCCTACATCTTTGGTGAAAAACATGAAAGCTATAAGTATTTCAAAGCCAAGTCCAAATGCCAGTTGCATATGTTTTATATTTATTTTTATTGTGACCATGTAGGAAACAGTGGTGTGCTAGGCAATAAGTGCAGGATGTGGAAACAAGTAAGTAGAAGCTCTGTAACTGGGATGATTAAACTGTAATTGCTACTTTCTTTTTCAATCTTTAGGATAATTTTTTGATCCTGTTTAATGTTCTGTCGAAGGGGCTACATAGGATTATTGTCATTGTTCAAAAAGTCCATTCAGAGCCTATATTTAAGAATATGGAGGAGCGGCCATTCTTGAAAGAACAACTTCCTTTCTAGTTTAGTTTTTGGATTGTGTTTTTACCCCTTCAAATGCTGAATGCCATTTTGAATAAAGCAATAAATTATATATAGCTTGATTTTGCTCAGAAGGAACTAATTTAAAAGATTGGATTAATTTTGGTTCAGAACGTCTGTTATCAAAACAGATGATAATAGCAAATTATTTCTTTTATCAAGTTACAGAGGTAGCTTCAACTATTTTTTGACAACTTCTGAAAGAGCATGTTTTTTAAAAGGAACATATTACAAAAGCCCTTCTGTTCCTTCACGGCTTCCTTTCTACATTGCACTGTTAAAAAGAGGCTGAACTTCTTCCACAAGCCTGGCTATAGGGAGCTCTCAACTTCCGATTGAAAAAACATATCACTGTGTTCCCAAGGCACTGTCTTGTAGTTAACAAACAGAGGCTTTCAGCAGTGGTTTCCATACAGAAACCTTTTGCTGTATCAAAGGAAGCTGTTGTATCAATTTGGGGAATAAATTTATTCCCAAATTAACTTCAGTAACATGAATGCAGACGTGAGTTCTGCAGAACGTGTTGTACACACTTAGCTGCTTCATATCCTTTTCCCATTATCTAATGTATAATTAAGAATTTTAAAAACTTAGGGAATTGTTATTTTTTAAAATGTTTTTTCACTCTGATTATCCACAGTCTCAGACTTTGGTTACTCATGCACAGACTGCTCACAAATTTTAACCAACCAAGCGATAAAATTATTTTTCACCCACTTTGCAGATATGTAAATTAGTTTAGAGCAGAAGAAAAGCTAGATCTCACTGTGAAATATCCTTTCCATTCAGAAGGATAAAAAAAAAAAAAAAAGAAAAAGACAAGCTCTTTATGCTAAAAAAAGTATCAATGTGACCAAAAAAAAAAAAAAAAATATTAAAAAAACCAAGCAAAAGCAAAGAAAGGGTGAAGAACAACTTTACCTCATTGTTTCACAGAAATGATTATTTGGGTAGAATAAAAATGTCAGTTAGTGTTTATTGATTTTTTTCCCATGCTCTGAAAGGAAATGTTCACTTTGAAAAAATCACTGTTTTTTCCTCCAATATGGCAAGATTTTTTTTATGTGCTGTTTCTGTACACTTGAGGAACTTTGTGTAACAGCCTGAGATTTCAATCTCACTGTAGAATTTGTGCTTTACAGCAGTCTTCTCTAAGAGTTGTTGTAAAGAATAACATCTCTAATAGCTCTTGCTATGAGGAAGAACCATATAACCTTTTTTGTATTTGTTCATTTTTCCTACAACAGTAGAGATTTTAGAAAGCTTCAGAAGTGACTAGAGACTTGGGAAACCTCATTTCTTTTTAGGAACTCCATATAAGGCATTTGTGGACACACAGAACACTGAGTCTTACTTCTTGTAAAAATAGGTTATATTGAAGGAGATTTTGTTGGAAACCTATGCTAAGTTTACACTTTGCACTAATTAGCAATACCTTTATGAAAAATGCACAATCCTTCACCTTCACATGAAGAGGGTAAAAAGGAGAGGCATGACAATGTCTCGTGCAGAGTCAGCTCAGTATTTTACTAGCCTGTCTGCTCAGAACCAAAGAAAAACATATGCACCCCACAGACGTGTAGAATGTATTAGGGATGGAATAAGAGGCCTCAGCTCTGTAGCTTCTGAGTTTTGTTGGGATTGTTTTTCCACAGCTTTTGTATTTAGGGAGGAGTATGGCACACATAGTCAATAAGATCACGTAGTGTTTTTAGACCCCTAAAATACTTCAAGGTGCAATGAAATATTTAAATATGGAGAGAAAAAACAGTCTGAGTCTCATGGCTTTTGGAGTTTTAAATAAAAGCTTGTTGCACATTTTAACGTCTTGTTTAAGAATTTACCAAAAAGAAATATATAATAGAAAACCTCATGTTCAAAGATCAGATCTGTCACAGTAACAATTATTCTCAATTTCCTCCATGGTGATCACAGGAGACACTTTAGCACTATTATGATTTTGGTTGAAGTGCATGGGACAGTGCTACTTAATTTCCATGAGATCTTAATGTAACTGTTATGATCCCTCCATCAAATGCATAATCATACATCCTACGGTTGTCATGGTGTATTGCACCAATAAATACTACCAAGGAAATTCTTCATGCACAGTTCATTGATATAATAGGCTATAATGGTTCTTTTTAGTGCTGCTATGGTCTACTGTATCAATGCCTGCTGAGGGACACTTTAAAGCACTCATCCAAGCACACAGGGTAACTACACACAATAAAAATCTTTATGAAGTTTTTGGAAATAAGCAATTATTCTGCACTGAACTGTTCATTGTATCTGTAAGTGTCAAAATCATTAGCATACACAAGGGACAGATGTGGTATTCAAATTTTCCCTTAAAGATTGAATTAACTTCACTTTCACAGGCTTCAAGAACCTTCAAGAAAGTTGAGGGGTTTTCATGTTGTCTTTCATTTTTCCTAATGTCAAAGTGCAAAAACACAAAGGAAAAACTTTACTCTCACTCAATGATCTCATGCTTCTTTATCTTGATCTCAATATCTTCCCTATATTTTCTAAGAAAAGTTACCATTGCCTTATCTTCCTATATGAAAACTATGCCTGTAATTTGAAACTCTTGTCTAAATATTCTCTCCATGAAATTGTTTAACGGAAAGTAGTACCTCAAAAAAAAAAAACAATTTGGAAGAACATCCATAAATGACCTAAAATGAGTCTGAAGAATGACTCACTGAAGAATTTAGTCTAGATTCCTCTGAATACCTGCCACCGGAAATATATCTCTGTTGTTGTGTAGAAAAAGCAGACACACTATTTTTAGAATTTCGGCTATCTAGATGAAAATAAATTATTTTAGGAAAACAGAAAGGACCTTTCATACTAAATAGAATGTAGTGCTGAAAAACTACCACTTTTTTACATGAGTTCCAAGATGGTCAACAGGAAGTTCAAAAAATCATGCAGATATGATTTGCTTGAGGTCTGTGAGGAAAGTTTAAGTACACTCCAGAGATGTACTATAGTATATTCTAGATAATTAGAAAACTCTTTTTTTTTCCCTTTTTTTTTTTTTGAGTGTTGTGGTAATTTGACCTTGGTTGATCTCTAGATACCACCAAATCATTCTATCACTTCCCCTGCATCAACATGAAAGAGGAAGAAAATATGATGAAGACCTCATGGGTTTAGATCAGAACAGGAAGACCACTCAGCATTTACTGTCACAGGAAAAACTTGGGGAAATTAATTTAATTTGCTTCCAATTAAACAAAGAAGGATAATAAGAAACAAAAATGAGCATAAAAACATTTCACCCCCCTATTTCCCTTCTATCCCAGGCTCATCTTCACTTATGACTCTTCTACCTTCTGCCCCTGGACAGTGTAGAATGGAGTTTGTGGTCAGTCCATAAGTGTTTCTGCTGCTCCTTCCTCCTCATGCTCTTCCCCTGCTCTACCTTGGGGTCCCTCCCACAGGATACAGTCTTCATGAACTTCTTTTCCTCTGTGATAAGATCTCCAGTCAAGTGAATGAAGGGACGGCAGTGGATGTAGTTTTACCAGATTTTAGTAAGGCTTTTGACACTTTTCCTCACTGCATTCTTCCACACAAGTTGTCCAGCTGTGGGATGAGCAGCTGGGTGAAGAACTGGCTGAAGGGCAGACCTCAAAGGGTTGTAGAGACTGGGGCTACATCTCTGTGGAGACAGATCATCAGTGCTGTTCCTCAGGGCTCAACTCTAGGGCCTGTCCTGTTCAATATATTTACCAACAGTCTGGATGCAGAAGTTGAGTCCACTACTGGCAGGTTTGCTGATGATACCAAATAGGAGCTGCTCTTGATTCTCATGGAGAGCAACAGATCTTGCAGGGGGTTCTAGACTTTTTGGAGCATTGGCCTATAAAGAACAGGATGAAATTTAACAAGATGAAGTGCCAGATTCTGCACCTAAAATGAAGTAATGCTGACCACAAGTGCAAGGAAGAGGAGTTGCTTAAAAGCAGCCCTGCAGAAAAGGGTCTGGAGGTGCTGGTCAACAGTCCACTCAATATGAGTCAGCCCTGTCTGCCAAGAGGGAAAACCAAATACAGCATCACTAGACTGTCAAAAGAGTTGATTATCTCACTGTGCTCAGCATTGGTGCAGCCTCAGCACAAACTCTGTGTGCAGTTCTAGGACCCATAATTAAAAAAAGGATGTGAAGGTCCCCGAACAAAACTTCAGTGTCTTAGTGAAGTCTTCTTTAGTGAAACATGAATTTCCACTGCTTTAGTGTTCAGTACAGTTAAAAACCAAGCCAAAGCCTTATGGGTGAAGATCATGTTTTAAAGCAAGTAAATATACCTTTTATTGGTGCAACAATACCTGTAGAGAAAATCCATAATGCAGACTAGCCTTTTGACTATAATCTTTTCTTAAATGTTTATCCCATAATGACAGCATTCTAAATAAGACCTGTGGGTCAATAACCAGACCAGCAGGGAGTAGTGACAGTTGCATACTTAAGTCAATATTCCAGCTGCAGTGCAGGGTTATCTTCATACAAAATGAGAATAACTGTTATTATCTTAGATCCAGCAATCAGCATACAAATGCACAGCAGACTGAGACTAATTCAGAGTCTAGAAAAAAGTTTTAGCAAGTCAAACTGAAATTTCTAATAGAAATACAGTTTGGGGGACACCTTTTTCTGTCAAATGAATATAAATGGGAATAACAATAATTTTTAAATGCACAATATAAATATGCAATATAAAATAAATAGGATTGTTATATGCAATAAATCATGACTTTTAATTAAAGCTTATAGGTAGTATATTTCTTTCAATAATATGTTTATATTTTAATAACCTATTTTACTATAATTTATATATAATTCTCTACATATATAAGATAAATTTTCTTTGGAAATCTCAGCTGATAGCATAAGCAGTGCTTTTGTTAAAGAGACGTATGAAACACTAGTCACTGATGAAATATACATTATGCTTATCAATAATAACTACTAAGTGAAAAATTCCCTCTACTTACCCATAGTAATTTTTCCCCATAAACAAAGAACTCTTCAGTAAATTCAACCAAAGCATCAAACAAAAGGACTGACCAGAAGACTAACCACAGAAGACTAACCATATAAATGATGTGTACAGCACACTGAGGTTGTTCAGAGTTTATTGGCCAAGCTCTGGAAAGTGAAATGCAAAGGCATCATTGGGAAACTCCTATAACTGAGAAGTAGAATTCTTTTGCTGAGGTTGAGTTCTATGCTGATATGCTTACCTTTTACAGCTTCCAAATTATTTAAAAGCTTTTTTGGATATGTTGACAGATTAAAGTACTAACAGTACTAACAGTAGCATAAATGATCCAGTGAACTTCCTACTTTTTCTCTTGTTCTTCTGAAAATTATTTCAGTCTCTTTTTAATCCTTTTGCATAGGTTTGTTTTGCTTCTAACTTGCTTGATTCAGAAGTACACTGCTCTGTGCATAGTAGGTGACACGGAGACAATGCAGAGGTTTAAACATCACTACTATTTGCACAGGTTTATTCGTTGTACTGAGGAAACATGTAACTGTTCATATCAAATTTTTCAGCCTTCACATGTAGGCTCAGGAGGAGCAGCTGCTACATTGAGGTCTCTTAAGATAAGAACCATTATGAACCTTATCTCCCATCTGAAAATTCAAGGCAGTCAGAAGTAGCAGTAAGACCTCTGTAGTGAATGATCTAAAGATGAACACACACTACTCAATGATATGTGTGCCAACACTCATTCAAACAAGAGGTTTCTTACCTCAGCAAGTGTTTCATCAGTAAATCACATTTAGTTTGCTTTCACTCCGATCATGCTCTGGTTTCTATTTCTTTAATGCATTGAAGCTCTGGAATCTACCTTGAATGAAAACCTAAGCCTGGACCCTGAATAAGCTCAAGATGGCTGATAACATCTGTAATGCCCAATCTTCTATGATTTGCCTCAAAGTTGCATACAGATTCCCATTGGGAGACACAGTTGTTATTTACTGGACTGCGTTTTTGGTTCTTTTGCCCAGAAATATTCATTAGTCTAAACAAAATTCCATTAAGAGAGATTTTCATGGGAAAAAAAAAAGGTGAAACCAGAGAAGTTGAACCATGAGCAATTATTATTTAGAACTGAAAATTATTTAAAAGGGTACTTCCTGGTCTTTCTTTCAAAATCAACTAAAAGATACAACTTTTATGAATCTGTATTTTAGGTTCTGAGCTGGGGTAGGATGCCAGAAAGAATCTGGGAAAGATGAATTTTATTACCCTGAGCTTTGACCATTTGAATGGGCTGTGAGAGACACACAGAAGACACATATCCTTATGTGGTTTAACTTGTTCCCTCCTTTTCTGTCTCCAGCATCCAAAGACAGAGCTGGTGGCAATTCTGTCTTGGATATATTTCTGTCTACCTCAGAAAATAGGTCCCTTTGGTAGACTGGTTAAAAGTCTTAAGTTTGTTTCAGCATGGAATTAAAATTATACTTGGAGACCTTAAACTTTTTGTAAAAAAATGATTTTTTTTTTTAAGATTTCTGTTAATGTCTCTAAATACAAAAAATGAAATTGAAATATCCTGCACCATATGTGTAAGTTGTTATTAGCAGAATCATTGGTTATGAAACACAGCTCTCTGAGATCCTTCTAGAAGTAAGTAACAGCTATCTGGGAAACAGCCACCTCTGATACTAGTTCCCATTTCTTTGTCAGGGCTTATCACATAGGGAAATATGATATGAAGGAACAGAATCTCATCTGGTGTCGAGTTCGATATTTCCTTATGCTCAAAGTGGACTCTGAAACAATAACTGACAAAGAGAGAGATGAACCAGTTTGATCATCTCACCAGCATCTAAGGGAGAAATGTGTCAACAGGCTACAATATGTGCTCCTATTATTAACTTAGGACCCTAATTTTCATTTCTTTTCCTGCTTCCAGAGGAGGACAGATGACCAATATTCAGAGGAAATTCCCATCAGATCAGTGTCTTCTATTGTTCAAAAATCTCGGAAAAAATTATCTGGGAATCTTAGCTTCTGAGGAAGAACTGCCTCAGAGTCTTGTTTATTTATATTTACATGAAATTACTTTCTTGCAAAAATATAAGTAACATTTTAGAGCAATAGGTTCTAACGTACTAAGAACATGTCCCATTCAGTTACTTGCATGCTTGAACATAAATAAATACCCTCCTGCTGAAATACATTTTTTCTACTGCTTCCATTGTGCTAAGATTTTTTTTTTTTTTTACATGCTTAAAAGTTAATTATGCAGTGACAGGTACATTATAGTTATAGAGAAATGCAGATGCCCCCTCCATTTTTTCTCTTACTTGCACCTAGTTTTACATGACAACACAACTGAACTCATTGGTGTTGATATTTTTAATGGCTATCTCTAAAAGCAAAGATGGGATTAATCAAAGTATAAATCTTTCAAATCCAAGTTTTTACAAAGAAGCCACTAATAGTTGATACTATTAGGTATGGTAACACCAAATCCATGCCACTTTATTTCTAGGAAATCATCAACAGACACTGTAAAGATAATATATTATCCATTTGTAGTGTAAAAATAACTTTATATAAATGAAGTTTATGGCATTTACACGTAACTAAGTCTGACTAAATTTGTAAGACTTAAGATGTTCAGCTGTGCTAGAAGTATTGACTGATAACAAAACTGTCCGTGGCTCTTTGGGTTTATCAAGGTGTCGTGGTTTCACAAACTAAACCACTACACAAGGTAAGGAGTTTAACAAATTATGACACAAAGGTTTGTATATAAGTTTTTATCTAGTAAGAGGGTCAAAACCACAGGAATCATGTTTATTTGTACTAAAGACATATTGCATAGCCATTGATCTTTTCTAAAAACAATATACATAATGCTGGATCCATTTCTAGCCCAAATGACTCATTTAGCATCTGCATATAGCTCTCATTTCCACTAATTTTAAAGCAATTTTATAGTTATTAATTCTAATTTTTTATCATTTTTTATCACCTCTGTAAATATTTAGTCAGTCAAATAAGTAACACAGCAAATGGTACCTATTAGCAAAGAACGTCTTCATGACAATGAAAATATTAATAGTAAACCCACAGATAGCTGAAATGGTACAATGGCACTTTCAATTAAAGGATGACTCAAGTATAAAAAAATGTTTACTCTGTAACTTGAGAGTAGGAATAGAAATACCCATATACCATAGATATTATTAAAGCAAATAATGATTTAACTGCTGCAAAACCTCTTGTGAGGTAAAAAGGGGGTGTAGCCCATATTTAGAGATAGGGAAAATGCTGTATCATAATTTTACGTGTCTCCATCTTGATGTGCCAAAGCTGAAACTCTTGTGCTTTGATCTTTGAGTTGCTGAGCTCCTATGGCTGTAAGTGAAGTTAATCATGAAACACAGAGTAGTATATGTAACCACTAAGAACACACTTTTTTTTCAGTCTGGATTGAAAGGGTGATTATTCATCCACTTTTCCATTTTGAAGATTAGATCTTGGCTTTTGTAGTGAAAGATGCTTTTTGTCATATTATGTTTGATGTTTTATAGTTTCCAATATACTGCATGGAAGGAACAGTCAGCCTGAAATTCTTTATTTAGTCTTTTGGCAGAATCTCACTAACAACCTGCTCTTTATGTCTTCCTTTCCATTGTGATGAATAGTTTGCATTTGTATTTTGAATGCTTCAAGCTACAGTCATTGTCATCACAATCCCTTTCAAAATTTCCTTCTATGTCTCCTGACACTACATGAATATTTGTGTTTGATCACTATTTCCTATGGGTGTGCAGTGAAGATAGGTAGGTGCAGTTTCTCAGTATATTTTACTGTGGTGGCCGATTGACCTGTGGTACAAGAGACAGAGAGTGCTCTTGGTAAGACAGCCTCTGGTGCCAAAGACTTTCAGTTATGGTGAGGGAAAGAAGCCTCTCCCAGGATGCCATGCTCGGTTGTGGCGATGTACCCCAGTTCTGATTGCCCACTTGGCCCCTGGTGTTTGCCACACCCCTGTACTTAAGCTTGAGCTGCCACGTGCTCGGGGTCATTTGCCTCTAGAACCCTTCACAAGTTGTAGCAATAAACTGTTTTCTGTGGAACTCTAAGCAAGGACCCTTCTCAAGTCCTTGCCGTTGGATTAATATTTCTGAAGCCATCCCTGTGTCTGTGTGCTCATGCATGTGAGCCATGGAGCCAGCAGGGAACGAAGTAATATTTTACAGTAATTTTTTTGCTTCTTTCAGTGCCATGGATGCATAGCACAGTGTGCAGGACACAGTGACTAGAAATCACTCAAAAAAACCAAAAAAAAGGACTCTCCACAGGTGTCTTTTAGTAATAGATCACATGGGTGTTATGAATGATCTAATCTAATTGGCCTACCAATTAGACCAGTCTACCCTGTGACACCAAAACCAAGTAATTTTTTTAACACCATTTTGTTTTTCAAAGCTGAGACTTCTTACTGTAAAATAAGGGTTCTGAAGAACTGAGATACTGGATTGAAGATAAAATTGTCCTCTGCAACAATACATTACATCAGCACAGCTCACACTTGGCTCCTCTTCCACAGTTTTCTGGTATCAGCTTGCTGATACTGAAATGTTAATAGTTAATACATATAAATTTTTTCTTCTCTTAATGAAGAAATTTTAAAATATGAACAAAACTTGAAAAAATATGCTTTTAGAGCATCAATATATTTAGAAAAGGATTTACATACACTGTTAAAAACATAAACAGTAGCTTAGAGAAGTCAGTAGTGTACCAAATACCAAACAGAACAGTATCAGAGACTGTAGCTTACAGTGCCTCTTAAAAATAATGCACTTTGAGAACATCCTTAATGGAACTTGTGATTCCCCTCTGGACTGTCATATAGACGTCTCAGTATAGTACAAACTTCCTTTTACCCTGCTTGCTGATATCTCTATTTCTACAAATACACCTGTGACCAAGGTTTTTTAAACCATTTAGAGACTTAAACACCTTAAATACCTTTGCCTAGTCAAAAGAGAGAGAAAAGTCCTTTGATGAGATTTCTGAAGAGCAATAGAGACAGCCTTAGAAAGAAGCTCACTGAGGATTTACTGAGAACCAGGAAATGGATTTGAGCATAACACTAGGTGTTAGTTTAACTGCCTAATATGTTCCTTTCCTAAAATTATGTGAGAAACACATAGAGGTTTTTTGCATAGGAGATTTCAGAATTTCTAATAGATAATGTGAAAAAACAAATCTTGCTTCTCCTAGGAACCGGCACTATGGATGTTTATCATTACAAATGGAAAAAGCAGTTGGATAAAGAAAGTGGAACACAAGTAAATTCTATGCAAAATGTCCTCTGAGAGTTCTAATGTATCTCATCTATCTATTTGCACCAGCTGTTTGTCTAGTGACAGACAGATAAATAATGCATTCTGTTATAATGGCAATTTATACATTTCCTGTATTGTTAATTTTGGGACAAGCTGTGTTCTAAAATGTCCTAGCGAGTCTTGTCTATTGCTCTGCAGTAAGATTAGTAACTTATGTCAGTATCTGGAAATTTGGGTGAAGTGTTTTCAATGTTACCTTCATCTGCTGTAAGTTATTGTGGTAAGTTAGCCTCGTCCAGAAACATCACCCATCTGCTCACTTGCTCCTCTTTCTCACAGGACAGGAAGAGACAGTAGGAATGACAGAGCTTATGGGTCAGGACAGAAAAGGGAAATCATTTACCAATTATTGTCATGGGCAGAACAGACTCTGCTTGGGGAAAATTGGTTTAATTAATTGCCAATAAAAAGCAGAGTTGTGTGATGAGAAAACAAATGCAAACATTTAAACAATACTTGCTCCTCTCAGTTTCAAAGCTGAGCTTCAGTCCTTCCCTCTCAAGGTTTCTCTCCTCTAAGCCTCCTCCAGCTGAAGCTCCAGGAACTGCACAGTGGGAAGGGGAATGGTGGTTGAGATCAGTCTTTAAGAGTTCCTCTATGCTGCTGCTCCTCCCCCCTCACACCTTTTCTCTGCTCCAGACTGGACCCTCCATTTAGGCAGTATCTAGATGCTCTGGGGTGGGGTCCATCCTGTGCTGCAGCTCAGTACCTGCTCCACCATGGTCCTCCATGATCCTCCATGCAGGAAAACCTCTCCTCCTGTGCCTGGAGCACCTCCTCCCCCTCATCCTTCTTTCACCTTGCTGTCTACAGGGCTATTTTCTCACACTTTCTTCCTCCCTCCTCATATTTTTCTAATGGTGCCACAATCATGACAGTGGGGCTCAGTTGCACCCTGCAGTGGGTCTCCTGGAGCTGGCTGGAAACAGCCCCTCCTCACAAAGGCCACCTCTGCACCCTCCCCTGCCAAAGTGTTGTCACTTACTCCCAACACAGTTATCCAGAGAAAATACTTAGATAATTAGCTAACAGTAATAGAATAGACACAAAGTTTGGTTTGGGTGTTTTTGTTGTTTTGGTTTTGTTTTGGGTTTTGGTTTTGGGATTTTGTTGTTTGTTTTTAGGGGCTTTTGGCGGGGGGTGACGTTATTCCTTTCATGAATTAGCAACAAATTATAAGATGAAGTTTTCACTCATCTGTGTTTTACCAATGCCTGATGTAGATTTTGTTGGACATTAATGACACAACTTTCTTTCCTTGAGCTAGGGCTGTGTTGTTATTTATAAAAGTTGTATGCTTTTAAGTAATAAGATAGTATTTGTTGTGAGTAATGGGAAGAATTGAGTTTTTACAACACTATTATTCTTTTCTTCCTCGGAAGGTATGTTAGTAAAGCTAAGAATAATGGATATATATTGCATATATATAAAAATTTATATAGTTGAAAAAATAGAGAATTCATGCTGAGTGCTAGCATGCCCAAAAGCTTGCCATTTTTCTACCAGTTGGTCTAATAAAAATATTACCTCCTTCTTATAAATACATCTGGTTTCTCTTTTTAGAACCCTGTGATGGTGTACATGACATACTAATTCATTCTGCTTAATTCTCTGTCCTACTTCTGTTGTAGTTGTGTTCAGTTGATCCTGGCTGGACACTAGGTGCCCACCATGCTGCTCTTACACTCACCTCCTCAGCTGGACAGGGGAGGGAAAATAAGATGGGAAAAAAACTCCTAGGTTGCGATAAGGTGGTTTACTAAAGCAAAAGATTGTGCACACACAAGCAAAAAAAAAAAAAAAGATTTTTTTTTTCTCTATTTCCCATCAGCAAGCAGCATCTGGCCACTTCCAGGGAAGCAGGGCTGCCACACATGTAGTGGTTGCTCCAGAAGACAAACACTGTAAATAATGAAATCCACCCCTTCCTCTTACCTTTTATATCTGAGCAGACATCTTATGGTATGGGATATCCCTTTGGTTAATATGGGTCAGCTGTCCTAGATGTGTCCCATCCCAGGATCTTGCCCAGTTGTAGCCTAATTCTGGGGGAATTTTGGGGAGACAGTGCTGACTGAGGCTGTGCCAGCACTGCTCAGCCGAAACACTGGTGTGTTATCAACATCCTTCTGTCTGCCAGCGCAGAGCACAGCACTGCAAAGGCTGCTGTGGGAAAATGAACTCTTCTCAGCCAGACCACAGGTTGCAAAAAACCCCTTGCTGGACTTGTCTCTCAACATGACACTGAACTGTGCCTTGAGGATGGACTAAATGTAGCTACCCTGCGCTGCCCAGTGCAAGCACAACTCACTGATAAGCATCCAGCTCTGGCACAGATCTGCTGTCAAAGCTTGTTAAAGCTTTCTCACAATCCACTATATGGTAATTTTCACATAACAATAGAAAACAGATGTTTTGAATAGATAATGAAATTTCAATCCTGAAGTAAATAAGTGCAACATTTTCAACTTCATTTAAGTGAGGTACTGTGAATGCTTTTCTCTCATCTAATGCGTATATCTAAAAGCTAGAAAAAAAATCCTTATTTGCTGACAATATTACCTGAAAATATTCCTTGTCCTTGCAGACCCTTTTTTTTTTTTTTTTTCTGCCCCAATCTGTACTGCACTCTTTAACCCTATGGTTTGCAGAAACATAAAAACAAATGTGCGTAAAAACTGTCTAGGTCAACAAATTGCCAACTACATAATTCAGATTTCACAAATTAAGTGTCTAATTTTCAGCTCATTGTTTTACTTCCCATTTTATAGTCAAAAGAAAGAAATAGACATCCCTGTAAGGTGATTTATCTCATCTTGAGGTGTTTGTTTTTCCTCAGTGGTATAAAGGGATTCAGCTTTAACTTAGACAAGTAACTTTTAGACAACTGAAGCTGAATGAGAGGAACTGTATGATGCATGAATGTAACTTTAAGAATTGAAAATTAATCTGAGCTTTGCTATAGAAACAGTTGGTGTACTGCTTACTCATCCTTAATTCATTCTGAAATTGACTTCTAAGATCTATTAAAAATACCACAATAATTACAACATTTGGGTGTTGGAAAACCATATTTACACGGGTCATAAATTACTGTTAAGTTCCTAAGCCTTATATGTCTGTCAATGTTCTTAGTTTCTTTTTGAATGTGGAGGGTTTTTTCTTCCATTACCTGATAAAAGTACGTGGGCTGTGCATGGATCAGAGGATATTTGCTCTCTGACTTTCTTTTAGTACTCCTGCCTTAAGTGCTGCACCCTCCATTTCAGCTGTTTTTTATGGTGCTCTGTGTCTCACAAGGCCAGCATCCTGTAAAGAAAGAAGGAGATGTTTCTGTTTTCTTGGAAATTTGCATGTGAACACTAGCTACAAGACAAGTAAATGCACATTCACCAGGAGCACAGTTCATGGAGTGATGAGGACACAGCCTTAGAGGGAATGATTGTTTCACAACAAGGAGCTCATGCATTTAAAATCGCTCAGCACCTGGGCTTGAAATGAGTCCATGCTCCTGTTGCTTAATGCTGTCACACAGTAGTTTTGGCACCAAGAATGACAGCTTGAAGGGTTATTCACAAAATCATATAGCATGTTAAATTCTGGTAATGTATTTTTTCCCCTTCGTTGGCAAGATTGCAAGAAAAAAATTGGCTGGATCTTTATAGATGTGCATCTGGCTAAAGGGCAAAGCCTGGCTATCTGTTCTATCACTATTAGTCTCCAGTTTTGGGATTCCCACTTTACTTAGTCAACAATAAACTTTGAATCTCATTTTTGCCTTAAGAGAATCATTTCTTTCCCACCTAAGGGATGTGCACATTATTTTCAGACATTGTCTTGATTAAGTTTTGATTGCTTTAGTGGTATTGAGAATGTGAAATTTCTATAAATATGAAAGCTGATAGCTGTCTGCAAATACAGATGCTCTCTTATGCAAATAGAAGATCAGAATGAGTGCCTTTTTAGACAAGTAGCTCTTTGCAGTAAATTATTTGTGGTGGATGCATAGGGAAAATATAATTAACCAGGCCCTCATATACTGTCCTGCCTTTAACTTAAGGCCTTCCCTGACTATTTGATACAGCAAATAACAGGAAAGTTTTAGGGTGGTAGGGTGAATCAGATGGGTGAAATGTTAACCAAAAGAGAGCTCTGGCACAAAGTCTGAACGTGAACTCTTGAAACTGCCCTACCACTACAATTGCCATATTCTTCCACTTTTGTGTAGTTAGCCACCATTGATTCCTGTCAGAAACAGGATACTGGGAAAAGTGGACAGTTAGTCTGACTAGTAAGGAACTTTTGAAAATTTATAGAAAATAGTGGCATTACAGAATCACAGAACACTGTGGGCTAGGTGCTACTTCAGGCACCTTCTCTACCTTCTCTAGTTCAATATCAAGCCTGCTCTAGGTATGAGGACAGACAGGTTACTCAAGTCTTTATCCATTTGGGTCTTGAAAAACTCCAAAGTTAAAAACTGCAGTCTCTCTGGGAAACTGTCCCAGCCCTTTATTGTCTTGACAGTAAAAATTTTCTTCATAGAACCAGCATGTGATATTCAATTTATGTCTTCCACTCTATTTATGTCCATTGTTTTTTGTCCTCCCACATTGCACCACCGTGAGGAACCTGGCTCTACCTTCTTGCTGAAGAAGCTGAACTCTCTCCGTTGAGGTTTTCCTTGTTCTTGACAGGGGTAAGGGGAGATTGTAGTGACAAGCTGGCCTCAGTATTCTACATGTGGTCTAACAGGTAATACGTAGAGGGGAACAATCACTTCTCTTGAACTACCAGCCATTTTTGAAGAAATCTGTCAGCCCACACTGAGCACACGGTCCACTGAGCGCCACTTGCCTTTTTCCCAAGAGCTACTCCTCAGCTGGTCAGTCCATAGCCTGCAATCAGCTCTTCCTTCCAGGAACAGGAGTTTGCAATTGTCCTTGCTGATTTTCAAAAAAGGTTGGTCCATTCCTGCAGCCTGTGCCAAGTGCCCCTGTATCTCTGTCTCTCTGGGTCTGCAGCTTCTGTGCCAGAGCGCGGGGTGCAGCGATCTCTGAAGGCGTTTCCAAAGTGAAGCCGCTCAGCAGATCAGCCGCACACACTCACCCACACGTGCACACACACACCTCGGACAGCTCCAGCAATATGGGTCAGCAGCAAAGAGGCAGGAAGGGCCTCTGCATAGACTTCCACAGGAGCAGTTTACTGCTTCCACACTGTGAAGGGTTCCAGAGACAAAGACGAGAACAACGGAAAGCCCAGGTTTATGTACAGGAGTGGGGCAAGCACCAGAAACCAATGGTGAGAGGGCACGGGGGCGGTACCCAGGCAGGACTAGGGAATGGGGACCCATGGGGGAGCTCTGGGGGAGTGGTGAGGGGCAGAGGCCAACAGGGGGAACCTGGAGTGGAGAACTTTCTATGGCATGGAACATGTAAGGCAGCAACAGGGCGGAGCAGCCAACAGCCAGCCGGGGAAGGAGAACTGGGATAGATTGACGTAACAGAACAGAGCATCCTGGGAGAGGATTCTGCTCTCACAGTGACCGAGACTTAAGTCTCTGGTACCAGGGACTCTTACCAGCGAATTCTTTGTTGCTTGTACCACAGGCTAGCTGGCCACTACACCCCTCTACAGCAGCACTACCCCTCAGCATGTCACAATTTGGTGATGTCTGCATAACTCCTGCAGGCCACAGATAAAGATTGGAGCATAAATTTATGCAGAGCTCTTCTTGTTACCAGCCTTCAGGTAGAATATAACAACTCCAATGAGAAGAGACTGCGCCACAGACCAAAGATGCCAATTCTGCAGGTTTGACATGACTTGATGATCAAACATTTGAGAACTCCTCCAAAGGGAAAATAGGATGAGACTGTATGTTTGGTCTATTGCATCATACTGTAATGCATATGAAACACTTGCAGCTACTTTTTCTGCAAGTGAGAAACAAAGAGTCATCAAATAAGGGCACCTTTCACAACTTTTGTATTGCCTTTATTCTTTCCTGTCCATAAACAAATGTGGGATATTTATTTAACTTAGAAGTACATATGGCATCTGTTTTCTTTCCTTTTTGGGGGGTTTTGAAAACAACAGAAAACATGAAAAAAAGATTAACAAAATCAATGTTGTTCTTTATTTGAAGAGCACTTTCTAAGCATCTGGAAAGTCTAATGTACAAGCAGCTGGATTTTATTTGGCTAAGCGTAGAACTGTATGTAGCATTGTAGTGCTGGTTTTCAGTATATAATATGACTTTTTAACAATCTGGATTCTTACAATAATGAAATAAATACTAAAACTTATACATTCATGAGACACAAGATATATACTTAAAAATCACAAAAATAGAAGCTACTGTTTAGCTATTCATTGTTATTATTATTTATTCTTTATTTATTATTTACTTATTAACTTATTATTTATTTATTAACATCTTGCAGTCTGGAAAAGTGTCTCACTATTTTATATTCAATTATTAAAATATTTTTATTCAAGAAACGACAGATTTAAAAAATACTATACTTTTTGAAATTACAAATTGTTTTAACAGACAGTAAGCTGAACATATTGCAAATACTCTTATCTCAAATTATTATTACAAGGGAAGAAAAATAATGTTATTGAGATATAATTCCTTGATATCTTACTTTGTTGTTATTTAGAAGGGAGGAGTTGTATTTTTTGGAGTGCAGGATGAACAGTGTTTTGCCTGATTCTTGATAGTTTTCTAAGCTTTGGTCTCTCAGTTTTGAGGTCAGAGCATTAACACATTTGCATTATAAAAAGAAAGAAAACTTGTTTGGAATCCCAATATATATTTCATCTGGTTTAAAGCCTTAATCCTGGATTCTGAGTGCTGTGTGGTTTTAAGAGTATTATTACAGATTTGTACAAAATGGCTTGATAGTGCATTTGTAAGCACTTTCCACCAACAGAATGTTAAATAAAAAAAGAAATAAATCTAGATCAGGGTTAACAGGGTCTAGCTGCTGAAGCCCTGGGAAGACCAGATGGTTGTGTGAAACAACTATATTGCTTTCTTGCTATTGTTCCAGATACAGCTTTTCAATCAAAGACATTTTATCTTTGTTTTTAATAAAAAGAATATAAAAAGAATCCATGTAAAAGTCTAATTTCAAAGCTCTTTAGGGTTTTTTTGGTGGGTTTGTTTGGTTTGATTTGATTTGGGTTGGGGTTTTTTTGGGGGGGAAGGGGGTTGGAGTAGTGGGTTGGCAGGTTTGTTTGCTGTTTGTTTGCTTTGATTTTTAATATTCCCTAATGGTTGATTCAACCTGGACACCAGACACTCTCTTACTTTTGTCCTCAGAGACTGTTTCTGCTACATGCCTGTTTCAGGGAAGATGGAAATGGTTGGAACAGCAACTGGCCAAAATTCAGATACTCTATTTTGTTTAATAAAACCTACATAAAGGTATTTCTTTATTTGGTTTTGAACCAAATCATTCAAAAACCAAACTTGTTAAATTTTGCATGAACAAATTTTTCCCCTACCTCCATCTGTTCCCATCGAGTGGAATAAATGAGCGAGGATCTGCACCTGCCAAGAGAATATTACATTCTTGGGGGGATCAAAAGGCTGGGGAACAAGTTGGCTTGGGAGTCAGGGCATCCTAGAATCTTTGGCCAAAGCCAACGTGCCCAAGTGGGATTTCTGATGGTCACATGCCATTGATCTCCAGAAGTTGCTACACTGGAATTAACATTCTTGTCAGGTCGACTGCTACTGTTAGCCATGTGAAATTGTCACAGCTGTCCATTTCAACATCTCCATGCCAAAAAACCTGGAAAACTCAAGAGCCCATACTTCAGTAAAAAACTATTTAGGCTGCTAAGCTCTGACCACAGAGATGACCCCTGCTTAGAGGTGCAGCTCAGCACTGGGATAAGAGTCTGAAAACCTTCCCACAGCAAAGTGCCCTTGCACCATGGATAATGAGAGTTCACACACTTGAGGAAAACACATCATATCTAAAATACTGTTTAGAGCCTTGAATTGTCATGAGAATTCTGTCAGATTTTCATCAGAGTCCTGTATTTGCTTTCACTGAAATCCTTTGATTTCAAGACCTTTAAAGAGAAATATTTTAAGTACAATGAAGAGTTGTTTTCTGGTAAAGCTTAATTTTACTGGAAAATTTTCTTAATAGAAGAAATTTGGTTTTTATTCAAATTATAAAAGGGTGACTTCCTGCATCTACATGTTTGTTGGTATCCAATGTCCTTCAGTTTTCATATTTCAACTCACTTCATAAAGCATTTGATGCTCCCAAATTTGATTTGTTCTCAAACCAAGCAGTTTGGGTGGCAAGGTTTCTAAATCTTAGGAAAATACGGAGCAGAAGTTGACTGTAGTCCCTCAGGATGTAGTGATTATGACCCATTTCAAGATGTCATTACTCAATATTGTTAACAACTAAAACAAAACAAAAAATTACCCATTAGGAAATAATGAGAGTGGAATCAGAAATTAAGATGACAACATAATTATGTCACTATTTCAACCTGTTGTTGACATCTGAAGCACTCCTTAATTTTTCATGTTTCAACCCCAGGAGAACTTTAGAAGACTCTGAAAATTTCAGAAAGAAACAAAAATTTCCAAATATATGGAGTGGTGCAGAAACCTCTTTAATTTAAAAAAATTAGGGAAGAGAGGTGTAATAACCATGTATATAATGCTGGGTCTTATGGAAAAGATGAAAAGGTTCTAAGGACTCATTTCCCCACCAGTATAAGAACAAATGGGTAAAAAGCCCCAAGCTAGTTGAAGCTGGATCCAAAACAGACATTTGAGTCAGAATTTGCATCTAGAGGATGCTGTGAGTGTTCAAAGTTGCTGTGGCAACTAATGAAACTTAGTTTAGAAAGCAAAATCTGTGGAAGGTTTTCAGAGACTGAAGAGCAGGGTGACTGCCAGGGTGCTGTAGCCATGGGGATTGAAACTGGATCCAGCCATCCAGCCAGGAGCAGGGCAGCTGGGGGCACTGGAGCAGCACCAGATATCAGGCTCTGCCTTGGGCATGGGCAGAGGCCAAGCCTGGGCCAGGACTAGTGACCCATGAGCAGACAGGGTAGGGATGTTGGGAGCTGGAGGCCGGCCCTTTAGGGGCACTGCTGGAGCAGGGCATCTGGAAGATAGAAAAGAAATGTTCTGGGGGCATTTTAGGACGTGGATCACTGAGACACACACTGTAGATCTCCAATCTCAAAGGTGCCTGCACCCAGTGTTCATCATCTATCGCATATCCACTGTGCAGTCACTTGGCCTTGTTGGCTTAAGCCTGACAAATCTACAATTTGAGCTGGATCAGGTGAGACAGTGCCCATGAGGACACACCACACTATTAAATACAGGTCTCCTGCATGCCTTAATTTCTGAACTGTAATGGAAAAGTGATAAGAACCCACACCATTGTGTTCCTTGAACAAATGCTGACAAGGTCAAATCCCTCCTGAAAAGAGATTAAGAGTGTGATTTGGGATTTTTTGTACTACTATTTTTCATTAAAATAACACATTTGAAATAGCAGATCTTTTTCTGTTCTGTATGCCACCTCAGAGGAAAAAAAATATTGTACCCATTACATTAAATTATTTTTATTGTGAAAAAAACAATGATGCCTTGAACAAACTGAAGATTTAAAATAAACCTCTTAATTTACTTTTAGAAACAGACACCAAATTGTTACATGAACTACATAAACAGAGCCATAGTGCCACTATAATCCAAGCACTATGAAATAAGATTCATCTTTGTAAAATCCGCTAGTATGCTGACCTAAACATTCATAATGCAAGAATAATTCTTTATTTTGGGTGTAGTCTCTATTTAGCTTAGGAAGCCAGACAGAATTTAACAGATCTGTGATCATTCAGCAAGAGAACGTGCAGGTTTCACAAGTTCTCCTTATTACCAAAGATTGCTACTGTTAAGACAATGTGATTTTCAGATGTAAAATCGGATAACATTCGCTTAAGAACAAGCTGTTAAAACCACTATAAGTCTGTATATGTTACAGTTTCTGACCTTTTTTATTGTTTTTATCTGTATACTGCATCATCTCTACAGTCTTTATTATGGTCATCCATTTTCCCACATTTTTAGTTTTTTAAAACATGTCTTTCATTAATACTTTCAATAGAAGTTCCCAGATAATCTGTCTCAGGAGTTCACTTTTGTTTTATGAATGGTGAACAAGATCAACATATAGGTCATAAACAATGGTGTTTTTCATTTTGAAGAAATATGGGATTTTAATTACATTGTAGAGAAGAAACTTAATATATCCTGTCATCTGCTCCAGATATTTAATTCTATTGTTCTTCTCAAAGGTCATATCTAGAATGTCACATCTGCAAGGACACCCGTGACCCCTTTTGGTACACCAGTTTCTGCAAAATGGAGGCAGGAAGACTGAAAAATGCTTCCTTGAGTATCCAAAATAGATTATTCAAACTTCTCCCAACAGCTGAGTTCCCCAAGGCATCCATGTTATGTATACATATGCAGAAAAGATTTAGCATTTAAAAATATCAGGAAACATTTCCAAATCAGTCCCAAATGACTCTTACAGCTTCTTTCCTTTGTTCATGGCTGGCTTGTTGGACTTTATGGTTTAGAATTGGGGGGGGGTTGCCTTTAATTATTAATATTTTTACTTTTTATAATTCATCAGAAAGAAAAGAAGGATTATTTCTCTGAATGCCAGTAGCCCTGGGAGTTTTCTCTGACTAAAGAAACTCTATTTTATGCATATCTCGTCTTTACAGCCCCCTTATTTGTGAATACTAATACTAATGGCATTCCTGAACTCTGAAGCTTGTTGAGGGAAAAAAAAAAGCCAGCAGGGGGATATCTTTAGGGAATACTGATATTTAACTACTTCCTTTTTCTTAAATAAGTTTCAAAACAAATACTGAACAAAGTAAGGAAACTTTTCACCAAATAAAAATATAAATAGTTAAAATGGGAGCCTGGAAGCAACATTGTCTTTTATGTTTGCTAGTCTTTGAAAGATGTGCTTTAAATTTCTCAGCCCAACCTTTTCTCTGTGAGTCTTGTTGCTGGTCAGACTGTATCTTTTCTCACATATCATAAGCATTCAGTTCCCTGCAATGCAATTAAAACCCCATCTTTCTTCTAACTGATTAAATCTTGCAACATCTGTGAAGGAAGAAAGGAAGGTATAAACATTCTCTTTTTCTTTACACAGATGCGAGGCACAGACCAAGAGAATGCAAAATACTCAAATGGTTGCTAAATGTTAAGTCCTATTCAAATAAAAAATGTGGGTTTTTGTTTTGCTGCTCTGAGTTCTAAGGGATTACTTTAAGATCACTGATCGAGTCACTGTTAAAAGATAAGAAAAAAACGCCAGTTTTTGGACTTCTGAGACCAAAGTGGAATATTCTACATACATTTAAAAAGACACAAGATGAGTGAGATGAGCTGCAGTAAAAGTGGCCATATATTTTCTGGGAAAGAGAAAAGGAGTTTTTCATCACATCATAATCATCTGAGCTGCAAATTAAGAAGGCCAGATTTACGTTTCAAGCGAAACTAAAGATCAGTTATGAAAGAACACATGGAAATAGATTTTAAAACATTTTTCCCCTTTGTGTGAGTATGAATCACAGACCTAAAATTGTGTTAATTCCAGCAGTCACAACAAGATACTCAGATGCTTTTTCGTAAAGGTTTTATATAAATTTAAAAAAAAAAAAAAAATATCGTTTTGTGGGTGTATCTATCTTTAAAATCATGGAAATATCAGTTAAAAATCACTTTTATTTTGCCACAGATCTATGAAAGTTTTACATTATATGCTTTCCAAGTTCCACACTAATGAGGCTTTAGTCTCCTAGTTGAAAGATTTTGTCTAAGAGAGTCTTGTTACATACTGTTTAGACTCCAAGCTTGCCTGGGAGAACAGAGTTTTAAAAATCTTGGGTGTTTTTTGTTCATTTCTAAAATGGTTATGTATGCATTTTTCTTTTTTTTTTACCCATACTAAGGAAGTAGTACTGGAAGATGGAACAAAAAGATTCACTACCTCTTGCAGATTGAAATGTATCTTGAACTTAATAAGTAATTACTGTGACAGGGCTTTACATTTTTCAGACTGTGAGGTCCTTTAAGCTTTTTTTTTCTCAAAAAGAAAAAGGAAAAATTGTCTCAGTGGAACTTAAAAAATCATGTCTTATGAATGTTTATTTTTTTTTCTTACCCTTGATTGCCTGTGCTTGTTCATTAATACACATCTCATATTTTTCTTTGGATTAATTCTTTTACATGCCTATAGACCTTGGTAATGAAATCCTTGGTGTTTTTTCTGAGATCCATGCTCTTGATGTCGTTATAATATGTAGGAGACAATTGCTGCTGTCTGCAAAAATTGCAAGTGCACACCTTTTAGTAACATCCTTTCTTGTTAAAGAAGAGAGAATTGCTGTAGTGACACACCTCCATGTCTGTAGAATAGCTAAAATTATGTGATTTGATATAAGGCTTTGTGAATAATCTCTACCTTTATCTGTATTTCAGGTAAAAGCAGCTGGAGGAATACATTAGATCCCTACAGAAGCAAAGTTTTCTTTCATCCACCTGTCTTAATTTCAGGGTACAAATAAAAATTTCCTACTGAACTACATTTTTTGCTCTAAGTGTGGTATTGATGCAAACTATGTGTCAGATCACATGCTTTTAGATTTTCTTCACATATCTCTCTGTCCAGAGGCTGCTTTTTGGGGCATATAGTTGCTCATTGTGACAACAAAATGAAACATGTAGAGCGGATTTAAATTACAGTATATTGTAGTTTTAATTTAACTCTAGATAAAACAAAGAGAAGAGATCCACTATCTGTATTTCTGTCACAGAAGAACTGTCTTCTGCAGAGTGCATATGTCTCACTTGAAAATTTGCTAGGATTCCGTTTCAAGATATTTTTCCACATAAATGATGGTTTTGTTTGCCAGAGGGATATAGAGCAAAAGAGGAGTTGTTATGTGTGTAAATGAAATTTGCTTACACTCACAGAAAAACAACATGTTCCTCTAAAGCAATCAGAGTAAATTTTTTATCAGGAGGTGTCAATATTAAAGGGAAAAACTGCTACATGGATACTTCTTTTCCGTTCAGAATTATAAGACCCACTTTTCTTCCTATTTAGTTTGATAAAACAGACTCCTGATCAATGTTTCAATGCTAAATAAATCTTGCATGAGACATTAGTCTACTTTTAATATCTTTTGCTAATATAAAAAGATTGAGATCAGACAATAGTCAGAATTATGTACGAGCCATATCTAGTCTCTTGATTTTACTGCAGAGATGTTATTTAAACTTCCTTTTGAAGAGGAAAAAAATTAGCTCCTTCTAAAATAAAACCTGGAAGTGGTTCTGGGAATAGCTTGTTTGACTCATAGCTTCCAAAAGGCTGAAGGGTTAAGACAACCATAGGCTTGCTGCCAGGTGCTCTACACAACAGTTTCTGCATGTGCTCTTGATCCACAAATCCTTGAAAATACCAGATGCCAGGGCATGCAACACACTTTGGGCTATAAGAATTCAGCTCTGACAGGCGTCAACAAAGCCTTCACACCATTAGTTATATTTTTAACAAGAAAAAACCTTAAACCCACAAGAGTAGGAAATATGTCTTTTGTTTAAACAATTACCATGTAGGAATAAAAGCCAAGTCCATGTCAAGTTCTTCTTGCTGCAGATGCAGCTAGTTTGCTCTAGACCAGCCTTGAAGAATATAGGTGTGAATTACCCTGTAAAAGTGATCTGGAGATAAAAGGCAACTGTGTGGGATAAACATGTTACCCAGCCAAAGTATGTGGCCAGAACACAGCTATCAGTGCAGTAGTAGGGAAGTCCTCTGTGGACCAAATTGCAATCCGTCCTTGTGTCTATGAAAATAATGTAAAAATAATTATTGGAGAGTTTTTGCAGATGACAATCTTCGATGGGATAATAAATGATAAAAAGGAGAGGTTACTTCTGTGCATTTGTCATAATCTGGGTGGATGACCAGAGTGAGGATCATTCATTAAGCCTGACTGTAGTCTAGTGTGGTTAATCTCTGTTGTGGTTTAACCCCAGCTGGCAACTAAGCACCACACAGCCACTTGCTCACTTGCCCCTGTTGGGACATGGGAGAGAACTGGAAAAGTAAAAGTGAGAAAGTTCATGCATGCCCAGCCTTGCTGGAGGGGTGGGGTGAGAGGCAGAGGAGGCCTTGTTTCTGTGTAAGCACTGCTCTGCAACAAAGAAAACATTTCTGCAGTATGAACACTATTTTCAGCACAAATCCAAAACAGCTCCATTCCAGCTACTGTTAAAAAAATTAACTCTCTCCCAGCCAACAGCAACAGAGTCTCCCCCTCTGAGATTAATTAGTCTCCTGCTCTGAACTGTTCTCTGGAGGGTACTATCATACTAGCTTCCTCTACTGACTCTAAGGGACTCTAGGGAAATTAGCCTTTATAGACAAAAATTAGCCTTTGGAAATACATTCCCCTTCCCTGGTCTAACAAATATCTACATATCTAGGATGTGAATAATGCATATGCTTGTAGAGTGTCTTGCAAAATACCACTTGGGGAAAAAAAAAGGACTCTGTTGACTGCTGTTGCACACAAAAAAATGCCTGTTTTGGAATAAGTGAGAAGCACAGGTACTCTTCAGTCTAAGGCATAACTATGAAACCCTCTAAAAAAGGAAATCAGCAAGATGAATAAGAGCCAAAAACCCCTTTATTTCCCACCACCACCACCAAAAAAAAAAAAAAAAAAAAGGGAGAGAAAAAAGTCTCTTTGTCTGTTTGTGACATCCAAAATCTGTTGTGAGGTGTTTTGAACCACGATAGTGTGCCCCAGCCAAACCATCTGTAGTTATTCCTGTTGGAGCCCTCAGAGAGAGACCAGGCTGGGATTACCCTCACCAGCTTTACCTGGCCATCCACCTTCAGGTGTAGTAGATCAGCTCCTGGAGGGTTTTTAAGCCCAGCCAGAAGGGTCAGTGGGGAAGAGAAGAAGAGAGAGGTGAGTGATGCTTGTATCTGCTCTTGGGCCTGTGCTGTCTTGTAGTTTGGGTTTCCTGGACTAACTTGGCTGCTGATCACTGGGTGGCTTTTGTTGCTGCCATCATCTTGACTCTGCTTGCCTGGATCTGGAGCTTCAAGGACTGAAAGATAAACTGTGCTAAATTGGAATTGGGAAAGGAGAAGCTGAAAGGCTAAATACCAAGACAGCAAGGAATAGATAAAAAGGGTTGTGCTGCACTGGATTAGAAACCAATTGTATTATCTGAAAAGTGTATGTGAGCTCTTGGACAAAGTAAAGAGACCAATCAAGTGGTGTGTAATCTTATACACTGCAGTTGCAAAATGTATATGTACTGTATTATGGAAAAGTTAGTAAATGTATGAGTACTGTGTTAGATATAAGTACTGTGTTAAGTAAGCATAAGTAAGTGAACTATATAGGCTATGCATAAGTTGGTAAAAGTAGTAAAATGTGTAAGTATAGGATAAGTATGCATAATACACAAAAGAGGGGATAAGTAGCTGTTATTGTGAAAATTGGAAGATGTGTGAGTTCCTGCATGATGCCCAAAGAGGTGTTGCATATTTTAGAGAGTTTTAAAGCACCTGTGTAATCACATTGATTTGTTGTACTGAGTTCCTGCATACATTTGAACATATAATCAGTGTTGCTTCAGTTTTTCTTGCCTATCAAATAAATAAAGCATGTCATTTCAGACTACATATTCACAACCAGCATGAAACTTTTTACTATGAAACCTGTTTTTCAGAGACAATGTCCTAAAGTTGTTATTTTGGTTGGGGGGTTTCTCCCGGCCCGGCTGGGTGGGGTCAGAGGCTCAGACCCAAGAAGCCGTAGCGAACCCAGAGAGGTGATCCCGTGAGGAACCGTCTCCCAGGGGGTCGTGGCTTCTCTCAGCCTTCGGCCGGGGCTGCCTGCAGAGGATGCCTGGCTCAGCAGCTATCAGCTCTTAGTGCAGTGATTTCAGCTCTGCTCTGCGAGGCAAACCCCCCTGGCCAGGCCCGGATAGAGAGAGAGGAGGAAACTCTCTGGTGGTTCCGCAGAAGCAGCTTTATTTCAGCATCTTCCACGAAGGGTTGAGCAGAGACGAAAATCCTCTCCGACTCGGGGCAGAGGGGTCTCTTTTATGGGGGTACAGAGGTGGGTGTACAAGGGTAAGAAACCAATGGGTACTAGGGTATTTTACATACAGTTTCCTAGAGGATCTTAGATCTATCTTTTCTAACTAAAAAGGCTCTTTGTTTCCCAAGAGGGGCCTGGAGGGGGATAGTGCTACCTCCTTATCTCCAGGCCTCCCTGCCAGGGCAGGGAGATGTCAGACCCCTTATCTGGAGATGTTGCAGCTGTCTTTATCTAAACAAGACCGGGGCCTGTCAACCCTACAATGTCCCTTTAACACAATGAGCAAGCATTGCTTTTCCAGGCAAAGAGTGATCATATTTTGGATCTGGCTAGTAGATGCAGCATTCCAAGATTGTTAAACAGCACAAACGAGAGGGGGTTTTTTATTCTGGATAGAGCATCCTAAAATCATTTCAGAATTTACTTTTTTGTAACAGATCTAAGATCATTAAACCCTGAATCTTTTTTAAACAAGCCAATCCAGATTCCAAGATACTTTCCTACCAAAGACCGATTCTTTACATTTGGAGTTTGAAGGATGTTCTATCATTAATTTTAAAACTTTGACAATAGGGAATTAAGGAGCAAAAATGACTGAACATTACATTAAGTGACATCAATATCAAAATGTGAGGAAGTGCAGTCCTTTTTACTCACTGACATATTTGCATAAATTGTAGCTTTCTTAAACTAAACAGGGAGGCCCTGAACGAAAGAAAAAAAAAAAAAAAAAAAAAGGCTAAATATGTGGTCTTCTAGAGCACAGAGTAACATAACATGCTACTTGCTAATGAAGTCACTTTTCTTTAAGCTCTTTCCTCCAAGGTCTTGAAATCATATCTGTCTGGAATTTTTCAGATAAGGACATCACTAATTTATCTGCTTCACATATGCAGAGATTTCCCAAGATAAATAAAAAGACAACATATAAGCAAACACACACAAATTCTGATTTTATTGCTTATGAAAAGAATTATGTAGATGTTTGTATTTTATTTCAAGATAAAATGTCTAATTATATTTGAAATTTTTAGTAAAAAGGGGACATTCTTTGTCTTTCTTTAATAGAAATGACACACATGAATTTATTAAGTAGGAATATGTTTGTGCTCTACATCATAATACAATCCAGACATATGGATTGTGCCTTTGTGATCTCCAAGCGTCTGTTTCTTCACAAACTCTCCTCTCCAGATTACACAGGGATTTCTGAAAAGTTTTAAAAAATAACAGATTCCATCCACTTATCATTCTGAACATAAGTAATAATGTAGTTTTATATTATTTAAGCATAATACCCAAAATAGAAGAGCATGTCTGCAGATGGATAACAACAATTATAAAAGCAGAGAAAGACTGTTAGAGTAATAAGTATATTTTGGTTTTATGATCATCTTGTCTAGATTCTAAATTACCTAAATATGAGTTCTTTGATGCACAGTAAGCCTTAAAGCTAAGTATGAATTTAAATGCCTGAGTTTGGGGTTTTGACTTTTGCAATGTTGATCCTAGATACTTGAATAAAACTTTTTGATATATTATAAGGTATTGATTAAAATTTCATATATTATTGTCTAGTGTTTTTCAAACATGTTAATAATTGTCTTTTCTCTTTATAGGTTTTTCTCTCATTGAATCAGGGTACATAATTTAGAGATTCAATGTTACAGGTTTAATACTTGTGCTGAATTGGTCTAGTTATGCAGTCTTTGATTTCACCAGCATATAAAAATGCAGAGAAAGGCAACAGCATCAGATTCTCTCTGTTAATCTCCACTCTACAACTGGAGGTTTCATATACTTATAAACAAGGTAGTCAGAAGAGCTGGCAGATAATGCCTTGTGTGGAAGCCTCACTGCTTTCTCCTATGTTTTTTATTTTCCCTTTACAATCCTGACATGGGAAAGTTCTTGTCATTCTTGAAAATCAGGTATCCAACTTAAAACTTCACTTTTTACAGGACAAATTATAACTTTTTAGTAGTTTGTATACTAGTGAACTTAGTTAGAAGTAGAACAAGGAAAGTGCAGACTGTGTAAAGATGCTTTGTTAATGGTAGAGGAGATGATGTCAGGAGCTGAGCACTTACTTTATGATGTGAAAAGGCAAGTAAATGCATAATTAAACTCCCTTTTCTGACACTTTTGTGTTTTGTATTGATATAGAGATTCATTCCTGTCCATCTGAATGTCCAGTCCTGTAAAAAGTCAAGCTATTCTCTTTAAATCATAGAATCATGGAATCACAGAATATGCTGAATTGGAAGGAACCCACAAAGATCATAGACTCCAATTCCTGGAACCTGTGCAGGACACCCAAAGAGCCATACCATGTGCCTGAGAGCATTGTCCAAACTCTTGAATGCTGTGAGGATTGGTGTTGTGACCACTTCTGTGGGGAGCTTGTTCCAGTGCCCAACCAACCTCTGAGTGAAGACCCTTTTCTTGATATCCAGCCTAAACCTCCCCTGACTCGGTTTCATGCTGTTTAGTAAGGATCAGGGACATTCATCAGCTCACATGTTCCTGTAAACCATGTCTGTCTCATTTTTTTTTTTGTTTCTTTGCTGTCTTCTGTGTCAGTCAAACAAAGGAAAAATTGATTCTGAAGAGGAAAACCAAAATCTATGAATCAGAAAACAAAATGGCTACCATAATTTTCAGAATGCAAAACAGATTCATGTAACTTGACATCACTGTAGAGCCACGGTTTAATGTACCATTTAAAAATAATTCACATCCAACAAAAATCACCTCTGTACAACTGTGCCTTCAATTTCATAAAACAAGCCAGAGACACAGCATGAGGTTAAACATATCTAAATATCAGTAAATTACACACATAATTAAACACAGATTTTACTTCAATTACTCCTATTTTTTAAGATGAACAATACTCAAGAGAAAGTAATATTCATAAGAAGTAAAATGGGAAAAAATAAACCCCACAATCAAAAGAGCAGGTTTTCTAAGTTCAAGACCTTCCTCTTCATATACAAACACACAGAAAATTTTTGAGCTAGACTGTATTATTCAATCCTTTTGTGGCACTGTCTATTTAAAGGGCCTCATAGTCAAAACACAATCTAAGTGAACTGTATAAGGAACAGTCTTCAACATACTGTGATGCTTACTCTCTATAACTATCCTATACTTCAAATTGTTACAGTATCTTCTTGATTTACTAAAACATGGTAAGATTGTGAAGAAAAAGCTATCAGTCTTTAGGAGCTGATTGAGTCGCCTTAAGGTTAGGTTTTAGTTTGTGTAAAAACTAAAAAGAACTGAATTGAGGATGCAAAGCATTCTGGAGAATGTTGAGCCAAACTATTAGCCAAACCTCCCCTTGCTCTCTGTGCACAGTGTATTTCCACTTTGCAGTGTGCTTTACTGTCAGTGTTTTTATGCTAGCATACACAGCTGCTTTGAAATAGAAGCTCCTATATTGGTTCTTGCATAGAGACAAACTTCTTTCAGGTCTCAGATTTCAAGACTTACTATTCAGATCTGTACACTGATGTCATCTGAATTTTCTTCCCTTTCTACTTTTCTGTATGCATTTTCTGTATATAGCTGTCTGTTTTGGCTGTCTTTTCAAGATTATGAAGCTATATTATCCCCTAAAGAAGAGTTTAAAAGCCTGATTATGACAGCATAATTAAAACTAAAGCCTTCATTGCAAATGCAATGGGTTTGATTTTAATGGGACTACTTGCAGAGTAGAACCACTTCCTAAGTTGTGTGGTGTGTTACACCACACATTGTTGAACTGAAGTGATGAAGTTAAGCAGGAAGTAAAAGAAAACTTTTGAATCAAGGTAATCAAATTTTTGATTGTCATTAAGGAAACCTAGCATCTGACAAAAGTTCTTCCCCAGTCAAAATGCTGGCAAAAGGAGGCTCAAAAAGGCACAAAGAAAGGCTTTGAAGTGAAGTACTATGCTATCCACATGTGTTAACTTATTTTTGAAATCCCTGATTTGGTTTTTATGCTGAAGTAAAAATTATCTGCACCATCTGGCAGGACAAAGATGATGCTTGGACTGTAACTTCCAGAATTTGTCATTGCAGCAAACAACTTAAGAAGATGCATAAGAAGTACACACAGAACAGTGGTGCAAGCTTTCCACTCTGTAGTTACTTCATCCTTTCTGCAAGAAATCTTAACCTTCCAGAAGATGTTTCCTCTTCCATAAATATTGCTGACACAGCAGAAAACAGCTGGGATTTTCTGTAAATATAAAACTCAGACAATTAACTCATGTACGACACACACGTCATCATATTCATTTGCCATTTTCATGGTGGCTTGTCCTTTCTACTTTTTATTATTCATTTATGATAGCTATTATAGGCCTTTCAGAGTCTATCTGGCTCTCCTGAGGAATATTTATGGCTATTATAGGGCTCTTATGAGAAGACCCAACGACAGTTATTGCAGAAACTCTGTGAAATGCTACATTAGTGCAGAGATATGCTGGTAGTAAAATACCTGAACTTGTTTCAAAGTATCCCTTGATGGAAATTAGAAGACAGGCTTCTACTGGAGAGGTTTTTTATCTCCTCTAACCCCATCACCTCAGAGAACTGAGCAGTTCTGCTTGGAAGTTTAGTATTCAGTGATTGCATCTTGTTTCTGAAAGCAAGAGCCTGTTGGAAAAGCTTCCAGTGGAAAGAAACAAGAGAACACCCAATTTTTTTAGTTGTTGGCTGCAGCAGTAGTACAGAAGAAATAAAAATGGAAAGACTTTAGGCAAAAATAGAAGACCTAAAGGTGCCTCTTCTGAAACTCAGGGACATCTCTGTTTACCCTTTACCCTTCTATTTCCTTCTATTTTGAAGAAGGAAGGGTGGTGTCTTGAAGTGAATCTGAATGCTGCAGTTCTGCCCCCAGGAAGGGAAAGAATCTGGAAGGAAGGGAAACAAATTAAGGAGAAGGAGGAAGGGCATAGCTTTCACTATATTTTTTTTTTTTTTTTTTTAATCAGTGCCAAATTTCATTCCTGTATAAATAAATGACTGTGAAGAAAACTTCTGAATCATCTATGTTTAATCAATGTACATTGAAAATCTTTATTATTTTTCTAAATTTTACCTTTTCTGTACAACAACAAAAAAAAAAAAAAAAAAAAAAAAAAAAAAAAAAAAAAAAGCGCCATAATTTTAGTTTAGAGCTAGGAGCTTTTCTGGCCTGATATTGGTTGTAAGAGCAAATATCCTATATGGCCAGGGAATAAATTTGAGAAACGTCTTGTTTGGAAAATGAAAAAAAGTAATTTACCAGGGTAGAAAAGTTAAAGAAGGAAAAAGAGAAGATAAAAAAAGTGATAAAAGCAAAAGAAATCTAAAAAACAAAGGCTTGATAGTACATGGATGCAATATAAATACAAAAATTCCAGTTTGGGTGCAAATATTAACTTTCTCTTATATCCTGTAATGAGTTCATGTCCTGTGAATTCAAGAAAAAGGTTCTGTTATGCAAGTTCATTATCTCAGCTATTTAATACACTTGTTTTAGTGGAATCTGTGCTACAAGTTACACAATATCCTTATCTTTTTCAGAACTTAGTATATGCACAGTGTCTGAAAATTATTTATTTATGTTGGTTTGGCTTAAGCAGTTTATGGAAGAAAGTTGTGCACCAGTGCACCATCTTGGAACATAGTTTAATTCCATTTTGGACCACTCTAGCATTTGCCTTTGGCTTTTTGAGGGAAACTAAAGCAAACTATTCACAAAGACTACTAATCTTACTCCAGTAAAACTAGTCTCCACAGATATCTTCTTCAATCAAAGGAGAGGAGGAGGTTCCACAAAGGAAATGTTTTATAACAAGAGGTTCTGAATCATCACTGAAGGTATCCTTCTGGACTGATGATACCTAAGAAGTTGATCCTTCATTGGTAAAGCCCTTCACAGGATTATCAGACTTCATTACAAAATTCTCCTTTTAAAATATTTCTTGGAATTGAATGTGTTTTCATGTTTTGATCTCTACGTTTCCATGTCTTTCTCCTTTGTGCTCTATTTTCCTCCACCCAGTTTCCTCTACTCCCAGTTACAGGTCAGCGATTTTGTTCAAATTGTTAGTAAAAGTTCTTTTCATATTAGGATGAACATCCCACCACAGGACCAAAATATTATCTCTTCTTTTCTGTGCTCCTGACCATAAGCTTCCTGCAACAGAGATTAATTTTTGCTTCTGATTCTTAGGCAAAATTGAACAGATTGCCCATATTTTACCAAAATCAAAGAAAAAGCCCAAACAAAATGAAACACCCCAAAACACAAACCAAAATGTGTAATATCTTAGTAAGTAACTTAACTGAAATCCATATTATCGGTTTCCTCTAGCTGAGGATCCGGCCCAGAGCATTTGTTAAGTGTGAGATTAAGTGTAAACAATTCATATTGCACTATCGGAGTGTATGGTAACTGGGTTATTTTGTTTTCTGGATTTACCATCTTTTACTCTTCTGGTTTACTTTAATTAACAAACAGCATGAAGCTTTTTAAACCTGTCCTTGATGTTCATGGAGGAAGAGCAAATGCCAAACTTTAACCTACAATTAATCACAAATAGTGAGATATCTGATAGGAGGTAGTAGAAAATATAATCATTCACATTTAAATTAAGTGTTTCAAATAATGTTTTAATTGAGAATTAATAAGCCAGATATTGCAGGTTAATTAAATGCCACTTGATGATTAAAAACATATTATTTATTCAGATTAACAACTATTAGGCAGTAGTGTAGCCCCACACCCTGCTGTGTACTTATTATTTTAAAAGACTCTGCCAATGTATTTCTTATTTTCAGGCTTGTGTTGTTTTTTACTTAGTTGCTGCATATAACATCTTGAAAACAAGTGAAAATACCCCAAAATTTTAGCTCAAGATTGTTTTCCCCAGTATTTCATATTTCTTGGGTTTTTTTGGTATGAATGTTTTTAAAAGTTCATTTATAGTAATTGTAAGGAAGAAAACACTGAAATATGACAAGTGTTATACAAATTTATATAAAACAAGGAGGAAATTTGTAATGAGTGTATACAACACAGCAGAAATTAAGGAAGTCAATTACCAAATCTGTAAACTTCCAAGTAAATGCTGTGATTTAACTCATGAGCCATACCTGGTTAATTTTTAGTAGAGCTGTACAGCCATATATGCTACCAAAGTTTGGATACAATGTGGGAATATTGTTTTGTGGGTGCTGTCAGAAGTGGGTGTTGTAAAAATCCACATATTCTTTTATAAAACCTTTCTAAAAGTGCATTGATGCTTAGGCTGTGTTGTTCTGAAAGACTATTTAGAATTCCTTGTAGAAGAAAGATTGCCATAATAGTACAAACTTTTCATCCATATTAATGCACAGTATAAGCACTATCCTTTCTGATCATAAATCCAAAACAACTTTAAATCAAAGCAACTGTGCAAATCAGTTTTGCATGCACAGCAGGACAGTAGGGTTCTCACACCTCATTTTGGACAAGAAACTGCAGCCTGGCAGGTAGCCTGTTATAATAATTTCCTTTTGGAAATATTGCACAACTGCCATGAGATGAAGGAAGTGACAGAGTAATGTGTATGCATATACTGATTCTTTGCCACTTTTGCTGGTTCTCATCCTCCTCAGTGAACTCCCACCGCACAAAAAGATTTAATACTCTAGAACACAGACCCTGAGTTTTCTAGTGCCTTTTCACAACCTCTTAGTGTTGTTGCAACACTTCTTTTTAGTTGCACCATGAAGTTTGCTTCTTTTTCTCGGAACAATGTTCTTAAACACTTGCTGTGATTCTTGAATTGAATGTGCAGAGCTGGGAGTTGGAATTGATGATCCTTGTGGTCCTTTTTAACTCAGGATATTCTATAATTTTATGATAAGTGAGCTAGGGAAATACCAGAAAGACTCTCCATTATAGTCAGATACCTTAACAAACAATTTGTTTTATCCTGTTTTGACACAGAGCATGGTTGATTAGGCCAGCTAAAGTGAAAACGATAATGAAGACAGGAAAGAATCAAAAGATTAATTTACTCTGATTTATAACAAGGTTTTTCATACAAACTGAAGCAGAGAAAAAGATTCTATGCACTGGTTTGCAATTATTGCTTAAAGTCCCATGTCAAAAACATAAAACATTTCTTGTCACTGCTATGAACTGCATTGCCTTTTTACATAATCAAAGATGTTAGAATTGGTGTCATGGTGACTGGAGAACACTTTGCACCTGTATGCACAACTGTTATGACTTCTGGGAGGCCAAAGTCCCCTTCCAGTTGTCCTGTCTAAGTTCATGGCTGGCTGGCTGACAAGCATCTTCCTGTCACCAGTAGGTTTATAAACAGTTGTCTTGATAGCATAGTAGTTGAGCTTAAAATTATTTTACAGAAAAAATTCTTCCTAACCTATCTCAGGCATTAAGGGAAAGACAAGCTTACAAAGAAAAGGGTCTTGAGAAAAGAATCAATCACACTAGCTTCTGTTCCCTCAAATTCACTGACTTGTAAGCTGGAAGAGGGGAGAGTTATAAGGTTTGTTTTCTCTTCAGTTGAGTGTATAGCTGTTTTTATCAGAGGTCAAGAAGTCCAGTCTTTCCTAAGCACAACAGGCAATAGAGAAAACTGTGAGCTACCATGCTTGAGCAAGACAGACAACATTTTCTTGATGCAAAATTCAGAAAGAATAGAGAATGTACTGTCACTTATTTTGCATTTCCTTCAGACTGCTCTAGCAGACAGTTTCAGCAACTTCTCACATCTCTGGAGANTTCAGTGTTTTTGAGATGAAACATTTTCATCTATAGAAGCCTTCTTCAAAGATTTTCTTTATCTTCCAACTTAAAGACTCAAATAAATTAAAATTCTAAATTTTTGTTGTTTAATTCTTTTGTTTTAAACTAACAATAATGCTTAATTTATTACTTTTTACTGTATTTTAAAATAGTAACAACTAATAGTTTTGGTTTAAAAATAAAAGTTCACTTCTCATTTCCTTTGCTGCAAACACAGAAACATGAACACTCTTATGATGTATTTATGAGGGAAAGAAGGGAGGGCTTTTCTAGCAGTCTGTTTGCCAGACCTTTTCTGTCGCTAAGAAAAGCATCATTTGCCAGTACAGCTTCTGCTATACTTTCACTAATCTCAGCTGCCAGACTGAAGTTGACAGAAAGGATCTGTGATGCTGTGCTATGAACTTTGGTGGCTCTAGCTCTATGTCAGGGTCTAAGAAATTAATTTTAAAAAAACCCTCACAGTTGTAAAGTTATAGGATTCAGGAGAGTCCTAACTCATATGGGCAAAGAGATAAGGAGGATAGAATAGAAAAGGGTATGCTGCATTAATGTAGGTCAGCCACTGAAAGAAATTTGCCGCCTTCTTGTATATCTGTTGAGATCTTCATGTCAAAACTAAAGCTATATAAGATCCTTTTGATAGAAGGTCTCATTTATGGCTTTTTCCATATATGTTCATGACCAAGTTTGCTTTTTTAGATTCACAATAACTGTTTGTCATGACAGAATCCCTTCCTTTACCCTCAGACATTACAATCAGTCCCTGCTTTATGTCCAGAAAGATATTTCAGAGCTTTTTGTGTCTCAGTCTTTTGAACATGAAATGTCCTTCCCCTTATCTGTCACATTTTATTTAAAATATTTTAAATTCTATACTTTTTTGGTTTTCAATTACTTTTACATGTTATTTTCATTCTGGCTTTCGAGTGGGTGCCTTGAAATTTCTTTCCCATAATTTCAAGTTTTTCCTTCTTAAGACCTACAAAACTTAGTCTTCATTCCTGCATTTCTCCTTTCTAGTTCTTCTTCATGATACTATTGACAAATTTGACAATGATCAAACAATTCTGAACAGTGCTCAAGTCTGATGATTGACACAATTCTCCTGTATTTCCTTTAAAATTATTGCATTGTAGTCTTAGCGTTGGGCTTCGAGTTTTCAGGGAAACCATCCATCTATTCTAACTGAACATTACACAGAAGCAAAAAATGCCTCACAATGGCTCTCAGTTTCTGAACTAAGAATGCTAACAAAACAGCAGCTTCAAGTTGGAATGAATAAATCTAGGAAGCCAGAGATTCTCCAAGGTATCCTATATTACTACAGTTTTTTAATTACTATTTCATAAAGCATATGACTTACATTGTGTTAAGCTAAAGACATCTGTGTAACATCTTTGACCCAAAGTACGATCAAGTTGTTATTTAAGTTCCGTTCTAAGCAGGGATGAAGATTTCATCCTGTCCAACCATTTTAACACCCTAGTTCAAATAATTGACCATTTCTGCTAACCTAAACTTCCTTAATGTGTGTTTCTTACTTCTATTTGGCTCTCAAAACCTTCTATTCAAATTTTCCGTGAAGGAGTAGTGTACAAAATATTACAATGCCTCCATATAAATACATATATTGCTGGCACATCATAACTCTAATAAACGCGCTGCGTGTTTATAGATCCTATCAGTGGCAGAGTCAGACAATATCCCTGAGCAGCATAAATATTCAAAGAAACTGCCTTTACGTACACATGCCTGCTAAATATTGTTAAGGAATAATAGATTGCAAAAATGCCTTGTTACCACACAGCTGTAGCATTTGCATCAACTAGAAGACACTCTCCCATGTATGAGATGCCCATCTATGTATTTTCTGCTCCATTTTAGTATTTTTAACATCTTATACAAGTTTTCTGATGTCACAAGGACTTTTAGACTATCTTCTAGCTAAAGAAACTACTAGGGACTTGAATTTTTTGTAGATTTGCAGGTCTGACTTATTTCACCTTGTTACAGTGATGGAGAGTTACCACATGGCTAAAATTTAACTTCCAAGAATTCTGTCAGAAACAATGTGGATGCTTCAAGCTCATATTCCCTGTGAATATAAGTGCAGTTCAGAATGCTATCTTTTAATTAGTATAACCATTCAACATTTGTAATCAGTTTACTTTCTAGATAGTGTTTATTTAAAATCAAGATTATGTATTCTATATCAATATGAAGAAAAATATTTTTGTTAAAATTGATACAAGCAAACTTATAGATGAGTCCTTAGTTTATATCTTCCATTTCAACATCACCTGACCTGGAAAATTATTTCTTAGTTTTAGAGGCCATGTACCTTTTTGGTGTTTTTCTTCCTTTTTTTTTTCTTTTTTCTTTTTTTTTTTTTTTTTAAGGACTTGTATTTACTGAATACTGGCCAATATATCCACTTAATCTTTTCAATGTGATAACTGTTGCTTTATCTATCCTAACAGATGGAAGATGTTTTTTCACTACTTGAATTTTGCAAATTGATGCTGCCAGGATCTGCTTTGCAAGTGCTATTGAACTTTCACTGGATAACTTACATATTTGTTAATTTCATAGAATTCATAGAATAATTAGGATTCCCTGTAAGTGGAAACCTTAGACAGGTGTATGATGCTTAGAAGTAAAAAAGCTGTTCAAGAAACATTATATCAATGTAGTACATTAATACAATTGTAAAATAGAAATATGCCAGGTGAAATAGCAGCCGTAAAACACTCTGAGCTGTTTCAGCAAGATGCATGCTGACCTCGGACTACAGCAAATAATCTCCCGTTACTTACATGACATTTTCTTTCAGTGCAAATTTTCCACTCTGTGACCCACTTTTCCTACTTTATTAATTCAAAAAATACAATGTAGCATGTGAAAAAGAACCACTGGTGATGAATGTCACAGGTCCATTGCTTAGGTTTCCAGGGAAATTTTCCCCTTGGTGAGAACATGTTCTGAAAACATTTTATGTTTCCATTCAATGATTGCAGTCATTTGCTTTGTTTCTAAGTACTAGATGCACTCCACCTAAACCCCAGCTTAATAAATCTACCCTTTCCTAACCTTTAATATCCTGAAACTCCTCTGTCCCACACAGGCATAAAATCTATCTAATTACTTTGACATGTAGGTGCATGGATTTATTGGGAGCCTCCTTCTTCTCCAGGCAGCTACTTGAGCAATGTCCATGTATTCTCACAAGTGGGAATAGAAACATATCTCCCAATCAACTGAGAATCAAGATTCACAACTAATTCCTCAGTCTCCAGAGCTGTCGGCAATTTTGTTGGTCATGACATATAGTCATGTCCAATATTAGATTTGTTTGAGTTGGCAGAGAGTTGTTGATGATATTTACTGTTTCTATAATGCTTCAGTTTATGGAAGACAAGACAGAACTGGAGTTTTAACACATTTTCTGAGGGATCTAGGTGATCAATTTAAACTTAAGCTTCTGAAAACTTAAACTTTTAAAACAGAGTAGATGAATACTGGAAATTCTCTCCCCTTAATTCTCTGTCTATTCAATTTCCATCAATGAAAAGGGATTAATATAATTTTTTTCTGGAGAGCCTGCTTAAAGCAGGGGTGTTGGACTAGACGACCTCCAGTCGTCTCTTCCAACCTTACCTATTCTGTCATTCTGTGATTCATAATTCATACATGTTTGCACGGCTACATTTTTAAATCACAGGATATAAAATATAGGTGGAGTAGAAATTCTAAGTATTTAAGCAAATATCAAACTATGACAGTGGCATATTACTATTCTTTTTTTTCTGTTTCAAATTCAAAGGAAACTCCTGGAAGCATAATGTTACTTATGAAACTTAAATGAGAGCAAAAGATAGATTACTGTGAAAATACAGATATGTGTAAGTCTTCTTCCCATAAGTAGGCCATGTAGCAGCAACTTGATGTTTACAGTATGCCTAGTTGCCATGGGCTGTCTTGAAACCAGGTTAGAAACACTCTTTATGCTCTTTCTTCAGCCTGTGTAATATTAGCACAGGCTTACACGTGTGATGCAGTACATGCTACAAATCGATGCAAAACACTGCGGAGTGCATAGATACCTTTGTTATAAGAGTTCTTACTGCATTCGTATGATTTCAAAATAAAGATTCAAAAGAGATTATATTGTTGTTAAAACAGAAAAGCAAAATATGTTACTGGTAAGACAATAATTTGGTGTGTGTGTTTAAATGCGTGTATGAGGAAGACTAAGAAAAAATAAGTGAATTTTATTCATACTATTTGAAATCACACAGGGATTTTGAATATTTTAATATGTAATGACGTAAAATTCAGTCCTGAAATTTTGTTTCAATTAAATTTAAATCTCCCCAAAGTTCTATAGTCTTAACTTTTGAACTTTTAACTTTTCACTAGTCAGAAAATTGGCTGACAACTAGTTTAGTTCTTTAGTCAGTAGCAAATTAAATTCCAAAACATAACTACACAACATATTGGATATATAATTTCAAGCACAAGAGATGGAATAAAGCCATAAGAATTTCAAGTGAAAAAGTAAAATACATTTCTAATATTCCATAGTGAGGAATTTTATTTAGACAGGGGCATACTGAAAAGGAGCTCCCTTAAGAAAGCACCATGAAAACTTTCTAGCTGATGATATGAGCTAGAATTCTGGAATACAAAGGGTCAAAAAATATAAGAGATTTCATAATTTCTCATACATCAGTGACAAAACCTTAGGGCTGATGCAAGCTGATGAACCACGATTTAATGTAATATGGTCAATTCATTTTGTACTGATTACAGTTCAAGCAGCTGCATCCTGCCCTATCAGTTATACTTCTCAGAAGGCTGCACTATTTTGAGTGAAAAGAGGCATGCCATCAAATGGTTTAAAATATATGCATTAGGACAGGGAAAAGTAAATACAGACTGGAAATGTTAAAAAGAAATAAAATGAAGAAAATCTTTTGTCCAGCTGCTTACACATATTTATAAAGAATTTTTTTCAATTATTTTTAGAAACTAGATCTACACTAACAACAACAATGTACAGTAACTAATTTTTTCTAAATTTACCATGCTTTTTGATTTTATATAGGATCTGTAATATCAATAATGAATAATATAGGATACTTTTAGAAGTATATAGATGTGATCTAACTCTGCTCCCAGTAGTCCGATATTAAATTTTATTTTTTAGAAAACTTTTATTCAGTGTACATTTATCAGAATTCTGCTGTCCTTTTCAGAGGAGGTTATTTTACTCCTTTAGGGATATGTTTTGTAAAAGCTAGCCATTTTTGTGATATTTTATCAATGCATTCATTATCTATTTAAAGGACTAGAAAGGCAACACAGGGACTAATTCTCAGCAATGAAAATATAAAGGAGTGGAGTGGAACCCTGAGGAGTAGATCAGTTAGAATGTTTTTAAATTATTTAAGCTGGATCTTATGATTGCCTCCATGCAAATATCCCCAAGAGGTATCTCTTTGACTTAGACTGATAACAATACACATAATCATTCAGTTGTGGGTTCCCTTCAGTACAGATACAGTGATACCTTCTATCAAAATAAAAAGTAGATGTTGTTAGAACAGTAAATAGTAGTGAAGCTTTCGACTCTGGCTTCAATTTCTCTTATGAAAACATATATTTGGAATAATAAATGAAGGACTGATTTTCTATTCCTGAATAAAAGAAGGTCTCTCGTGTTCACTGAGATTATTGGTTTGAACACACTTCAAGATTGGGACATTTTCTATTCTGTTGTTACTTTTTATAGGATTAAACTGGTGCTGAATAGGGCAATCATTTAAGGACACAATCAGCAAAGTTGGGGCTTTGAGAATGCTGTGAAAAGGTCATCTCAGATAAACGTCAACTAACTTTTAAATCTGTGGTCATTCTGAAAGCACACAATGAAAACTGTCAAGTGCATGATTTTCAAATTAAACTGAGAGAACTCATTTTCTCTATCAGCTGACTGGACTCTGGGAGTTCTCTCCTTGAAGAAGCTGTCATTAAAAAAGGTATTTTATGTGATACCCTCTGTTATTTTGTAGTTGAGTCCAGGCTATAGTCAGAGGGGATGACTGTCACTTTTAAAAGCAGTCATTAAATTTGACAACTTCTTTTATATTGATATATGCCAAATTCTCACTGGTTAAGGCAGCTTGTTTCCACATGAGACCATCTGCGGTGGGCTTAAGATTTTTTAAGAAAATACTTTTATTTCAATATGAATCACAAAGTTTATCTAATTTATATTAAAGAGCTAAGATCAAGTCAGTTATTTTAATTTATGCCAGCTGGGCTGCATAAGGTTCACTTCCTTTTCCAATTGTGTCAATCTAATATGGCTGTCACTCTAAACAGATGGAGTATTATGACAGCATTAAGCTCATTGAGTAGAGGATCATGCAGAGGACTTCCATCCTTTTTTCTATCTGTCTGCTCGATAATTTAATGATTTTAGTTTTCTCAGTTTACCATTTATACATATTTTTCAGTTAAGAGTCATGAAACAATTATTATAAAATTCCATCTTCTGAACATGGGATATTTTTGTGATATTGCCTGTGTGTAAATACAGACACACATTGTTGGTATAACAGGCTGGGCCATAATAGTATTTTGTACGTATTTTCTTTAAACTAGTATATCTTAAAGAAAAATTATTCTCATTTCTAAAGAAGTGTATATAAATTTTTATCCATTCTTTCCTACAATTCCTGTCAGCATTCTTGTGCAAGCTAACATCTGGGCACAGTTATCCTTTCAATTGTTATTATTACTACAAAAAATTATTTTTTTACATTTAAGTATAGGTTATCACACAGAAGAAGACTGAAGATGACTGAAAATTTTAAAGGAGTTAGAGAATTACAAATAATAACTTATTTATCTTTCAACATGTTCTATTGGAAGACAGCTATTGTATTGCCTTGTAACAGAGTAATGGAGACCTTAAGTCAAAAGACTTAAATATGTGCTTAAATTCTATCATATTGGGACTGAGGCAAACCATCCCATGGTATCTATCCACTGATAACATCGGGATGGATCCAGCTGCAATATGGTCAGCACAACTGTTCATCTGTAAGGTTACTGCCATGTCACATCTCAGCATGCTGCCCAAGGACATGTTGATAGGTTGGCTACAGCCCCAGAACCTTTACCTTCACCTCAGCAAATTTGTCCTGAAGTGTCACTGAGAGTTGTACATCAATATACCTGCTATCCCTAATGACTGGTCTTCTGGACAGATCTTTACAGTGATTTCATTAAGAAATCATTGTGTTTTATAATCAGTATTGAATTTTATGTAGCTGAAATTGTTTCAAGTTTTGTTGGTTTTTTTTTTTTTCCTTTGTTTAGTTCATAGAAATTATTTATGTTTTTTCAATCCTTGAGCAGGTGCTTTGGATGAAGTTAGTAAATAAAATTCTTGAGCCATTAGTCAGCTAAATACAGCATAGCAATTTAAGTAAACTTAGAACTATACTATGTAACTAACCACGCATAAAATAATTTGGATGCATCTAGGAAGCTATCCACCTGACAAAGTATTTTGGCTCTACCTTCAGTGGACTGTTGATGACTTATTCATATTGTGAGCAAGCTTCTCTGAGCCTACCAGGAAAATCTGTAGTGCTCATTGCTATTCCATCCCAGAACAGATAATGGCTAAAAAACAGTCAGTAATTATTAAAGTTGCACACTTCAGGTTACTATAGTGAAAACTGCCTGAAAGATCCCAAATATGCATCCATGCACTCAAAAGCTTAATCAAATTAGTTGAACCCTCTACACCCTTACATGTAATGCTGCTCTCTCCTTAATTCTAATGTGTTGGAGACATAAACACTATAGAAGAGGAGTGGATAAAGAAAAGCTAGATGAGATACAAAATATATCCAGATAGATTTCACATGATAAAGATAAAACTTCAAAGTGAGATGACAGAGAAGAATTGGTATTCTAAGTCACAAGTTGAGACAAAATTTTTCTGCCAACAAAAACGGGTTTAAACTAAAAGCCCAATCAAGGTTTTGAAAGATATTTCAGAAATAAAAATATGCAAATGAGTATGCCTGTACTGTAGACTCTAGTTGGTTTGAATATAGCCAAACTGAGCAAAGTCAAAGTTTATAACCAGAAATACAAACCCATATATTGTGCAAACACAAGATGTATACCTGACCCCTCTGATAGCACATCTTCAAGTCAGAATCTGGTCTGCATTCCCTTCTATCCATTCTCATCTGGGCTGTGCTGGTCAACAAAGAATTTCAAACTGTGCAAGTTGTGAAAACAATTTTACATTGCTGCCATGCAAAACATTCATCTAACCCACAAACTATTGTTGAAAATAATTTATTGAAAAAGAAAATGAGCCTAGACTTGATTTTCTTTCACTGGATACTTTATGCATATAACTATCAAAATATTACTGAATTCATCACTAAAAAAGGTAAAATTAGCTTTGGCAAGCTGGGTCAATGAATCTGTAGACATTACATGATGAGCTAAAATGAAATTAATTGAACATTTTTTTAGAGTGAAAAAAATCTTTAGCAGAAAATGTTGATTCATCAAAAGTAAAATTTTAAGAAAGTGAGTTATATTCAGTAGTAATGTCTATGGTTTCTTCACAGATATTATTCCCAGCTTTCAGGTGAAAATGATTCTCTATAGCTGTAAGGCAATTTCACAATGTGGACTTCAGACAGATGCTTAAATCTTTAGCTACTCTGAAAAACACAGAATGAGTCATTTCCATGTAGCAGAGGGGAAAAAATCTTTATAAAATTACACTCCAATATAGTCTGGGATAAAAATAGTAAAAGAGAAAAATCACACAGATTTAATTTTGACATTTCTAAAATGCAATGGTTCAAATCAATAGTGTAAAAATCTCAACAATTTCAACTTTTAAATCTTATATTTTTAACTTTTTTTTTATTTCTTAATATCATTAGGTTGCTTTAAAAAGGCATCAGATAAAGAGAAAAAGAGGTACATGTTTTTGAAAATGTTGTGTTTCAAAAAAAATATTTCCATTTGAAAAACATGACATCAGTGATCTTTAGTGCCTCTGTAAAAACTTGTCAAAATTTTCTCTTTCAAGTATTCTCATGACTTTTTGCTCCCAGTTTTCATAATTAAAAAAAAAAATCCAGTATTGGTCCGTATGTTACCTTTAAATGACAAGATTAGTGGGGAGTAGGAGTGGTGCTGCAGGAGTGGCTTCTGGGAGGAGAGGCTCGGGTTATCCCATGCCAGACACAGCCATTTCTAAATGTCCTGTTGAGAACAGGAGTAAATGAGCCACAGTGTGAACATTTACCTGGCAGTTAATGATATCTCATGACACTGAGGTCTGTTTAAAGGGTTCATTGCTCTTCAAGGAAGAAAAAGAGAAAAAAAAAACCATGAAAGATTACTCAGGGAAGAGAAAACATACTTCAATTTCACTATATGTTGAGGTATTTAATGATTTTGGAGAATAAAGTTCAGATACTATGCCCAATGCATTCCCTGCATGGGAAGCAAAGTAAAGCTACTTTGAACACAAAGGAGTCTTGATTTTTGTCACTTCTCTGGATCTGTCTACTAAAGTATGTCTTCATCAAATCGATCTGCTCCCAGGACAAAGCTGCATACCGTGCTGTGCTTTTGGTCAATGCAATTAGGAAAAATAACTCATTTTCCTTTTGTTTTCCTTCAATGCATGAATCTGACTGGTTCTCAACCACTTTTTTCCCCCTCATCATTTTTACTTCATAGAGAAAATCTTAAACTCATGGGACAATAATGACATTGAAGAGGACTCAGTGTTCAATCAGTACACATATCAGCATAATCTCTGCCTCTGAGCAAGAGAGGTGGAAAAGCAATAATGAACTGCGTATCTTCTGCCTTTCTCTCACACTCTGTTGATTAAAAATAGGGGCAAAAAATTTAAATAAATAGCTTATGACCTCTACTGTGAAAATACAAGATCTGTGTTTTGAACCAACTCACATCTCTTCTTTGTGGGCCAGGTTCAGTGTTTGCACACTGTAACATAGTATAAATTATGCAAGGATAATGATTCAAGAATTCAGGAATGACTTTAAAAAACTTACTGTCTGCAAGGCACACCTGTGCTTCTTTATTTATTAATATGTGTTTCTTTGTTTCTACATTTATATTTAGCACACTGGAAAGGGCAGGTTGGGAGAGCATAGTTTTTGAAGATGCCACCAAAAAAAGTTACAAAAATAAGGAGGAAATGTTTTAAAAAAAGTACAAAACAAAATCTTCAAATAAAGCAATACAAATCCAGAATAGAAAGTGGAAGTCTCTACAGTTATAAAGATTTCAGAATCTGCTGAATAGCTGTGGGTCCACCTTCAAGGGGAAATCTGTTTGCAAAAGGGAATGATGAAATTTCTGCTTTAAAATACTTTAAGTTTGACATGCATTTTTATGCATGTAACAAAGGTCTAATGGTGGCTGTAATCTGTAAGGAGCAATTCCTGCTCCTTTACTTGGCTGGCTAGCAAGAACTTGGCAAATAGTTTATATATGTTATTGAAATGGGAGGTTAAAATTGTCTTGCAATAGAGTTAGGAGCTTTTGTTTGGTTTTTTTTTATAACAATTAAATCTATTTACAGTGAGAAATTACTGAAATTATTTTTTTAAATAGGTAACACATTTCCTTTGTACATCTAAGCATTCATTCTGCCTGGAGAACTACAGAGTGTTGCAAGTGCAAGGTAAAATGTGTTGAACACAAGAGCCTTACTCTGCAGTAATGAAACTGCTGGGCTGCTGAATTACTCTTTACCTAGAAATACTCTTTTGGGCACTATAAAATTTATAAATTATAACCAGACCAGAAGCAACACATATAAGGCAAACTCTGAGCTATGTACCCCATTTGACATGCTGAGGATGGCACATTATCATGCCTTGCTAAACACTCTTGAGTCACTGTTTACAGCTCTGCTTAGCTACAGGCCACACAAAGAAGTAAGGAAGCAGTAACCTAGAGAATGTGAGTGCACAGGCTAAACAGAATGGTACCCAGGTCTTCACCTTGTCAATGCACATCACACTGGAGAGACAAACACATACCTTCCTGTGCAATTAAATTAATTGCAGGAAAGTGTATAGCAATATTATGTATTTGGATCTCTTTTATTCAAATACAGTTCAATACCAGACAGGTAAGTATACTTTCCTCTGGTAAAAACCCTCAAATTGTGTTTGCTAGAAACTCTATTTTTCCAGTTTTGCTCACCTTACTTAAAGTTTTCATTAAAACATATATATAAAATATAAAATAAAAAATATGTATAAGCAGAAAAGCTCTAACACATCTTCATATCAGAAATCAGAAGATAAATGCTGAAAAAATTAAATACCAGTTGGAGAACTATAGTCTACACGTTGGAAACCTGTTGCCTAACACTGGAAGTCCCTACATTTATGTTTTAAAGTTGTTTAAGAACCTGAAATGTCTGCTCAAAACTGCCTAGATCTAGGGAGTACTAAACTGATAAGGCTCTGGCTTATATCTCAGCACTGTCAGAGTGTAAAAATGTCATGGTTTAGGAATGGTATTCTCCCATTTAGTACTCCCACTAAAACCATGCACCACTTGTTTCCCCATTTCCTCTCCCCTGCAGTGGGCTGGAGGCAAAAAAAAAAGGCAAAGAGCATGGGTTGAGATAAGAACAATTTAGGTGAAACATCAATGGCATAAGAAAAAGAACAGTAACAGCAACACTACTAATGACGGAGTATATAAGAAAGGGAAGAACAATTCACACAGAAACCCCCCGACAACAGAGATACCAGACAGCTCTCCTTGTCATCCTTACTCAACGGGCACTGGACCCCTCCTCCCTGGAGGAGGAATGATATGAGGTGCTACAGAATAACCTCCAGGTCCTGTCTGTGCCCCTTCCTGGCCAGAACTAGGATAAAAACCAAGATTGTTCCTCTCTGAATTGCCCAATTGGGACTGATTCATCTTACTTCTCAGAACGTGTCTGTTTGGTTGAACCTCCTGAAAACTATTGGTGGAAAATGTCACTTCCAGTTTTTACATAGGAGTTTATTGGTTAGAGCATGCACCTGTGCCCTCAGAAGGCCTTGTCTGCACACTGTTATAGGGAGCTGAACCCATATCACCAGAGCCATCTGTTAACAAGTAGGCTGCTTGGTATTCAAACCAGGTCTTCTTAAGTTCATCTGTTAAAAAAAATGTTCTGCTTATATAAAATTTTTGCAATATTTATGGAGCATGGGTTAGAATTTCATTCTCTCTATCTTACTAATTACCACCAGTCTATGACTAAATTCAGCATTTCATTCTGCAGAGGCGGTTCCGCTTGCTCAGCATGTCTTAACACATCAAGCTTACTTCAAGCTTATGGTCTTTATTAAGCATCCCAATATCTAGAAATCCGAACATAAAACACTTGGGGTGAAATTTATGTGTCCACACATAGGCAGAAAAACTATCTTTATTATCAGAGATGAACTAACACTCTTAGTGAAAGATGTCTTCCTACATTTAGGTGGCCATCTATATTTGGTCAGAATTTCACTCAAAAAGAACCCTTCTCTCCTTCCTTGAGTTGTAAAGCATGCCTGTAATGATCAATTCAGTTGTAGACCACCAGTTTGCAGATGTCTGAAGTTTGATGAGGCAATTTCAGTCACTTTCAATAGCAATGCTATTTTTTCTGGAACTAATGTTAACACCAATATGAAAAGTATTTTCTTGAATAATTTGAGCAGCGCTAAACAGTGGTCAAAGAATTTGGTTTGGAAATAGATTATCCTTCATCCAGTGGACACAGTTTCTTCATAAATTTTTGTCTTACTCAAGAAAGGACAGCTGTAACTCCTTTCCTTATCAAGATAAATGTCTTAATACCTGAAGTGCAAGTTTTCTTTCTCAATTACATTTATGTGCCTCGCTTTTAGTACTGCAACTGTGGTAGTGGCAGTTGGTCTATGTGAATAGAGGCCAGAACCTACCCTGTGTCAGATAACAACTAGTTTCAGATAGCTCGAATAAACCCATGGCAGGGCACAGCCAAGATGGTGGCATCTCAGGGAAAATGTATTAAGAAAGAGCAAAATGCTGCACAACTGTGTGAGGAGTAAGGAAAAACACCGTAGAAGCAGCTCTGCAGACACCAAGGTGAAAGGAGGTGCTCCAGGCACCAGAGCAGAAATTCCTCTGCAATCAAGGTGGATCAGGTTGCTCCTCTGGAGCCCATGGAGAACCGCTGGGCAATATCCACAGTGCTGCCTATGGAGACCCCCATGCCAGAATCCATGGATTTGCCCCAAAGGAAACTGCAACCTGTGGAGAAGATCCTCAACTGGAGCAGATTTTCTGGTTGGAACTGCAGCCCTAGGTGCGCCACACTGGATCAGTTTGTTCCTGGTGGATCATACCACATGGAGAAGACTCATACTAGAGCAATTCTTGAAGAACTTCAGTCTGTGGGAAGGATTCCTGTTGGGGAAGTTCTTGAAGGACTGTATGCCATGGGAGAGCCCCCACACTGGAGCAGAGGAAGAGTGTGTGGAGGAAAGAGAGGCAGAGGTGAAGTGCCATGAACAACCCCTGCTCCTCATTTTCCTGCACTAATCAGATTAGGGGAAAAAATGATAGAGCAGTTGAGAATGAAACAGTGAGGTTGAGCCTGGGAAGGAAGGAGTAGGGAGGAAGTTGTTCTAGTTTTTGCATTCACTCCCCACTCAATTTTTAACTGGCAATAAGGTTTTTTTCTGTAAGATTGATCTCTTTTGCCTGTGGTGGTAGCTGGTGAGTGATCTTCCTATCTCAACCTACAAACATTTTCATCCTCTTTTGTCCTCATCCTGTTGAAGAGATAAACTTATCCTAAAAAATGCAAGAAGAGATGGTATTTTTATTTATTCTCCCTACAAGAGTAATGAAATTCTTTGGTTTCAAAATGAAGTTCAGAGAGATGCATAGATATATCTGTTTCATCTGTTGTGTTCCACTTGAAATGTCTTTGTTGTTAGGACAAAGTTGTCTTTGACGTTGTAGACTTTCAGCTGTTAAGAAGGGAGGCAGGTTGGCCACAAGCTAGTGTTTAAGAGGAAGGTAGATTTTGCCAGAAAGATATAGAGCCAAATCATCACAGTATTTAGGGCAGAGATGTGCCTCTTTTTTTTTCAGAGAAACATTAATTCCACTAACTGCAATACCATGACAATACCTTGCAGGCATGATTGGATTCTGTGGTTGTAAGCAATCCTCTAAATGCACATTGACAGCACTGATGAATATTTATAAGAAAAGATAGATAAAAATAATAGTAAGGTAGGCTCTAGAATCTGATATTATGCTTTTCTTCTGAATGTGTGTTCAGTGCCACTTTCTCCTCCACATTTTGATTTCTCAATTAAAAAAAAAAAATGTAGAGGTAAAAAAGAAATAGTAACTGAATGTGGTTTCCCTTCCTTACTTTTCTTCTATGCTTAGATGAGAGCTGAGGTAACAGGAAAATCCTACCTAAACATGTTTGCTTCTTCACAGAGCAGAACTCTTAAAGAATTGATAAATTAGTTATGTAAATACAAGTAATAGGACCACACACATTTAAGTGTAAAGCTTAATGACAAGACAATTGGGAAAGAGGCCTGGGTCAGTGTCAGAACTCTTACAGCCAGACCTTCAGCTGGAGGAAATCAACAGTACTGTGTTGGGTGCAGTGAAGCAACACCAATGTTCACCAGCTGAAGCTCAAGTTCTTTATATTTACCTAAAGATTTAGTTTAATATGCTTCCTTTGTCATGCTCACTGGCATGCGTACTCATGCTTAATGTGGGCACTGCTGCGTAAAGGATGTGTTGTGCCATTCAATGAGATGTTTAAATGAACCACCTGCAGCCCACTGCTAGTTAGCAATGCAGGTGGAAGTGCAGAATCCCACAAGGAAGGTTGCCCAGCTTTTCCATCACCCAGCAAAACAGGTTCTACTATGTAGGTTTCCTCATTACCATTGCTGAGCTACGGCTTACACACTTACTGTACAACCACTGCTTCCAATACTTCAAAATTTCAAACTGCTTTGAGGGTACTTGGAGCTGATGAGGAGTGAAAAATAAAACCAAATTCTATTCATTTTATGAAACTATGAGTTCTACTTGACAGTGTAAAACTAAATATTTTCTTACGTCTTTGGACTAACTCATGTGGGTAGTTTCTGTGCTGTTTCAAAGTAATTTAGCTCTGGGGGAAGAACAGAAGCAATGATCATCACGCCAGGATAAGAATTAATAGGGCCAGTATTGATCAGCCGCAGTTCTTTACATAGAGCTCTGGTCAGAGTTAAATGTAACATTTCTTCACATCTGCCTTTGATTTTTCTTTAGAGAATTTCATCTTAAGATGTGTCAGTTGCAAGATTCTAGTTATCTAATTCTATCCATCACTAACAAAAAAAAAAAAAATGCATGAAAAAAAATAAAAGGAGCAGCCGAAGATCAGCTAGATAAATAAAACTACTGGGGGCAAAAGGAAAACATCTGTTCACATATGTAAATCAAAAGTGGAATGTCTGGGACTCTCCACTGACAAAGATACACATATTCATTCCTTGGCACCCTATCTAAGAAAAAAAATATTAAACTACCTGTTCCAAATACATCCATGTATCATTATTGTCACAAGAAATGTTTCATAATCACATCAGTGCTACTGAGAAAGGATTTTTTTTTTTTTTTTAGCTTATTTTATGAATAAGAGGAAGTAGTTTTTACAAGGTGCTCCTGTTGTCCTGGAAATTATATTGCATGTGCAGCATTGGAATTAATAGCCACTTAAAAATGTATTCCCATTTCCCAGAAGTCAAATTGAGTTTTGATGATGTTTCACTGGAGGCAGAACCAGCTCCTGAATAAACCAAAAGGGAAAAGAATAAAATAAGTGGGATGTATAGGGTTACACTGTCACTCTGACTAGCCAAATATTTTGATTTAAATCAAGGGAAATTAAAAGTGCTCAAGGAACGCAAAAAAACCAGGGTCTTTTATGGTGAAATTATTCAAAAATCTTCTCCTGGTATCTAGCAACTAGAAAAGCAGAAACTCCTTATTTGAGTCAGAATTAATTTCATGGACATATTTAAAAGTGGAAACAAAGACAGACTAAACTATGCTGTTATTCATCTTTAATTTCAACCAAAGGCTTGAATAACTGAAAAAAATGGCCTCATTTCAAATTCTCTGGAAGTTTCCTAGAAGAAGCACTGCTCTTCAGAATGGTTTTATCTGGAGTTATCAGCAGACCAAGACAGCGATAGAAGGGCTGTTGCCTTGTCTGGATAAGACACCGTTGGTAAAGTTTGTTTAGAGGAAAACTACACAGCTGATTTATTGTTTTGTTAGCACTATATTCAATTGTATGGGAAGATAAGGGAAAACAGGCTGAACTCAGCTCAAGCTGAAGAATTTAGATATAAAATATAGGTGTAAAGAATAAAACATATGTTGTTCACCCTTTTCCTTTGCTAGGAATCAGACTGGTTCTCAAGCCTGGTTCTCAAGAAAAAAAATAAGGGGTTGTCACACTAGTTTCTTGGTACTAACACAACAGCTGTGGCTCAGCATTGTATGCTGTGAAGAGAAATAGGCCAACTGCATTTCACCCCTCGTCTGGAAGTTTCACTGCCAATGAAAATCCTGCCTGCTGCAGAGCTCAGGGAATCACACTGCTGCTAGAGATGTAAGTTTTTTAGCCAGAGTTCACTAGCAGTTGAACAAAACCCCATGTGTGTTCTTGAGAATCTCACTTTGGACATTCAGTGTGAACAAGGTTTTCAGCCAGCAGAGGTTTATCAATTAATATAAGTTTATGAATGACCTCCCATATGTAACTGACTACAGTAAGTGGTGTCAGCAACACCATAAAGATAAATCCAAAATACTCTGACCATTACCACAAGTTCAGTTAATAGGAGATCTCAAAATAACTAATAAAATAAAAAATATCTGTTCCATTATTATTGGGAAAAAAAAAAAGGTGCCATTGTCATAATCATAAGTAAGAGTACTGGTACAGAAATGTGGTATTTTATAGGAAATGCTGGCAAATTAATGATAATACGTCTTGGAAAAAAAAAAAAAATCAAGTACATTCTATTTACGTACTTTTATCCAGGGTTGTACTACTTGAAAGACATTAATAAGTTTGAGTTAGAGTCTAAGGCAGAGTGATCCAAAACTTTAAGGCATGTTCATTAATACTAATTAATTCCATTCAATTTCAGCTATTCAGCTGAGAGCAGAATTCAGGGTCTGGACTTCCCCTAAAACAAAGGGTGTCAGACAATCAGGTAAGATATTTCTTCATGGGAATATAAGTAACATTAATATTTTGGAGGCTTCCTGTTTTCTTACAGACATGAATTTGTATAGATCAGACTGGTAAGATCTGAGTGTCGGCCTTAAATGTCTATGCAGTTTCTTCATGTTAGACTTAAGGTACTGGAAGAGGTAAATGTTTACTCTGAAGGGTCTGAGCTGTGGATATTATTTAAGACTCTATGTGAAATGAAGTTCCCATGCCCAAACACATAGGAAAACTGCACACTGCTGGTGAGATTGAGGGAGAGGATGCTGGTGTGGGAATTGCTCTTTTAGAAATTTTCTATTATCAAAATCAAACAATTCTAGGCAGAAAGAATTGTTTCCTTCTCCTCTACCTCTTCTTCTGAGAAAGAAAGTGATTGTAATATCTTTAGCTCTATTATAGCTTGTTTTTGAATGAGAATTTTCTTAGCTGAATTCCGAATGTCTTGTGAAATGCACCCAGGACTACTAATAACAGTCACCAAGGATACACAGAGATTTAATGCAGTGTTTGCAGAGCTGGGAGTAATGGCTGTCAGACTGAGCTCGTGGAGCTCCAGTACTTCATTAGCTCCTTTGGAATAGCAGCAATTTTAGAGCAGGAGGTATCTAAATTGTAAACACTTCCCAAATCTTTCTATTCCACCTCCTTTTAAAATTTATTTTAAGGTGCAGTGAGAATTCTTAAAGAGACAAAGGTGAAATAGAGAATATTTGCAATTAAATGTATATATATATATATTATTTGTAAAAAGAAAACATGCATAGAAACCCAGGATTGTTAATGTTGGAAAAGACCTTTAAGACCATTGAGTCCAGCCACCAACCTAGCACTACCAGGTCCACTCCTAAAATATGCCCCTAAGCACCATCATATCTACATGTTTTCTCATCTGCAAATCCCTTTGAAAGATTGTATCTGTATATATGGGAGAATGTGATTGTTTCTGTATTTTATCAGTGCTTAGCACTTATTGTAGCACAAAAGAAGATCAGTTGAATTCTTTGCATGGCAGTAATAGGAAAAAAGAATAAATGAAAAGTACTGCAATTTTGTGAGGTACTGTGGCTTTCTTTCACATATTTCTTTGCCCTTGCTTGCAAACTCTGTTTTTGGGACATTTGTCATTTTGTGCTGTATAACTCATTTGGTGAACCCTGTGTAGGGTAATTTGTTGGAACACACTAGTGCAGCACTGTGTTACTCAGATGTTCTTTATAACAGAACAGTTACTAAACACTTGGAACTTTACAGGCAGTAAGTAAAAAAAAAAAAAAAAAAAAACCAACCCACCAAAAAAACCCCCACAAAAAGCAGGTTGTATTATGTAGTTTTTGATTTTTATTTGCAGTATATTTCTTTTGAAAGGAGATAGAAAAGTACAGAAGCAAATTAAAGATACTAGTCCTGATAATCAAAAGGATGGGACTGTCTCTTTTTACCTCTTGTGCTAACAGCACAAAAGTGTGCTTGTTTTTGTTTCTGGTGCAGTGAAGGATCAGGACCAGGGACTCATGAAAGGTGTGATTTAAACCTCCCCAACTTGTCTGTGAGCCATCATTCTGGGTACAGGCAGAAGTGATCCTAACACAGAATCATAGAATGATAGATTGTTTGTTTTGGAAGGGACCTTAAAGATCATCTAGTTCTTGCCCCTCTGTTGTGGGCAGGGACATCTTCCCCTAGACCAGTCTGCTCAGAGCTACATCCAACCTGACTCTGAACATTTCCAGGGATGAGGCATCCACAGCTTTTCTGGGCAACCTGTTCTGGTGCCTCACTAACCTCACAGCAGAGAGCTTCCTCCTAATATGTACTCTAAACCTACTCTCTTTCAGTTTGAATCCATTTCCCCTTGTTCTATCACTACCTGCACTTACAAAGAGTCTCTCTTTCTTATAGGCTCCCTTCAGGTACTGGAAGGCTGCAATTAGGTCACACAGAAGCCGTCCCTTTTCTAGGCTGAATAATCTCAATTCTCTGAGCCTTTCCCCATAGGAGAGGTGCTCCATCCCTCTAATCATCTTGGTGACCCTCCTCTGGACTCTAACAGGTTTTGATGGTTTTTTCTCTGCTAAGGGCCCCCAAAGCTGGTTGCAGCACTGCAGGTGAGGTCTCACCAGAGCAGAGCAGAGGAGCAGAATCCCCTGCCTTGCCCTGCTGCCCACGCTGCTTTTTCTGCAGCCCAGGACACGTTTGGCTCTCTGGGCTGTGAGTGCACATGGCTGGGTCATGCCCAGCCCCTCATCCAGCAGCACCCCCAGGCTGTTCTCAGCAGGGCTGCTCTTGATCCATTCTTCCTGGAGCCTGTATTGATAATGGGGCTGCCCCAACCCAGGTGCAGCACCTTGCACTTGGCTTTGTTAAACCCCATGAGATTCCCGTGCATCCACTTCTTTAGCTTGCCCAGGTCCCTCTAGACAGCATCCTGTCCTTCAGGTGTGTCAACAGCACCATAGTTATTGGTATCATCTGCAAATTTGCTGAGGGTGCATATCAGGGGTGATTGGAGAATCAGAGTTTGCTAGGATCAAACTGGAGAACAAGGTGTTGAAAGAAAAATAGAATGGATTTTCAGAGTTTCAATACAGGGTTTCCTGTATAAGAAAGATTTACAGGAAACAGCTTGCCTGCCTATCTCACTGGTCCCCATCTATGTAACCCTAGCCACATAAGAGAATACAGAGATGGATGGTATATTGTCTGTAGTGCAAAAGAGAAAGTAGGAAAAATGAATTGGTTGGATATATAAAGCTTGTGTTTTATCATTTCTCTTCCACTGATTAGTGTTGGGCAAAATTCAAAATGTTAGGTGCTTTCATTTAGGTCATTCACCCATTCCCTAAACCCTAACTTCTTAGCAGTCCCTATTCTCAAGTTCTTTTCTGCTTTTCAGTGCTTGATCTCTCCAAAAGATGCTAAAACTAGGGAGTATATCACTTCTGCACTTACTTTTACAGTGATGCAGCTTCTAAAGCACAGAGTGTGTTGGACTGAGCTCAAAGAAAAGATTTGTCTTTATATGATTTAAGGATAACCAGTCTTGGGCTTATGCACAAATATTCTCTCTGCCCTGTTCTTCCTGTCACTGTCTGCCAGCATCACTGTATGTTATTTATTGTACAGTAAAACTGGGAATCGGAGATTAAAAACTATTGCTTTCAAGTCTTGATATCCCACTCATTTCCTGTCAGCCTGCTGATATAACTGATCCAGAAGGTGTTTTTCATTAAGAACTACAGTAAGAAAATCTCTTAACACTGGATTTGAATTTTGATGGTAAACATTAGATTGGGTAACCTCCATTACATGCTACCCATCAGGGAAAGTACACTGTGGTTGTGTCTTAGCAGATGTCTAGTGACAAATATCACTCATTTCTGTGGCAATCTTCTTGTGTTAGCCTTCTTGAGACCACAGAAGAGATTAGGATTTAGAACAAAACACTTTTTCAATCTACTTTGTAGACAGACTTCTACAAAGGTCCTTAAAGACATTCTTTTATTCAGCTGTCAGTTGATTTTAAGTAATTCTGAAAAGTAATGATGAGGATTTGTCTCTCCCCTCCCCTTCTTACAGTGACTTTAAGCAAAGCTCAAAAAGCCTTGATTTGAACAAACAGATCAGGTTTTAAATGCACAGCAAGAACAGACATTTTAATTGTGATCTTGAAGAAGGTATTTGTAGAAAGATTATAAAGATTGTTAAACAAACCTCTACCAATGGCTTCTAGATTTCAATCTAGGTCCCCGTTTCTGCTGAAGTTAATTGAAAAGAGATTTCAAGACTTTACTCCTATCTTTTCATTAGGCGATACTAAATTTGGCATTCCTAGCTTGAGGGCCTTTCTCCATTATTTATAGATCTGGTAGTCTTGCAGAGACTGGATGGATGGACTTCCATAAGCATAACTCTTTCCTTCCCAGAATTAGAAAGCCTAAATGGTCATGTTTTACATTTGACATATAAAGCCAGTCGGGTTTAATGTGACTGGTGAAAACCATTTTATAGTATGAAGTTGAGGAAAATTGGATTCTTCCTATTTTCAAAGATTTTGGGCTGCTTTCTTAACCAGTGCAAATTTACATGCTTCTTTAATCTTAGTGCATTTCTTCTTGTTTTTTGAGCTCATCATGTACCATTTCTGAAGTATTGCAATGACAAAAAGAAATTTCTTGATAAAGAATTAATTTCTTATTGTATAGGACACACCTGATGGTGCATCGTCTCTCTCATTTAACGAAGTAAACCTTAAAACTCTTTGCAATACATTATGAATAATTAAAATTTTACTACTGGCTTTAGTTTTTATGGAAGAAAAACATAAATACTGATGGTACTCATATAACATCACAGAATTTCTTTCCCCCCTCCCCCCCTCCTTTTTTTTTCCTTCCCAGTAATCCTCTTTAAGGGCTTAAAGAAAAAAGATAATATCAAGGTCTTTGGTGACTCTAGGACATTGATTGCCAAACCAAACCATTCTTCCAAATATCAGTAAACTAGGAGCAGCAGACTGCTGTGAGCTATTTTTTAGCCAAAAGGATTAGATTTGTCTCTTAGATGGGTCTGACATCTAATATAGATTTCCAATGGGTTGAGTTTCGCCAGTCATAGTTGTGACTTTGTGAGAAGACTTGCAGCTTTCTGAGGGTGGAGTATGTCCCCTGCTGGGGATATGAAGCATACACCTCAAGCCCTGGCACAGCAAATCTTCCCTCTTACTCCTTTTTGCGAAACCTTGAGCTGAGCTGTGGGCATGTATCCATGTGGTCAAATCTTCTGGGACAGTTTCTGTTCCTGCTACGTAGCCCAGTGGCTTTTGGATTCAAGTTATGAGTCAGCTATGGCTATTTAGAGCTTGTGAAGAAGTAGGAGGAAAAAAAGAAAGGTAAAAAAAAGCATTGCATCCTAGGTAGTTATGTGATTTTAGCCTTTGTTCTGGGTATATACTAGGAAGAGACACTGTTTCAGGCACTTGCACCATGGTTTGTATGGAGAAGCGCAGAAGAAGAACTCTAAAATATTTAAGTCAAGGTAGCAAACCGCACTTGTTAATGAAATTAAATTTTTATTTATTTTCATAAAAGTACCAACATTATTATTGTCAACAATACAACCTGCATCTGTTAGTTAGCTTTATGTAAGATTTTCTGTATCACTGACGTTTAGGGAATATTACTTAGGGAGAATAGCAATTTTAAGGTTATCATGTGAGTGACAAAGACATTAATCTGACAAGATATGCTCAAGAGACCCACGATGCAATTGTAGAATTCTTTTTGGCCCTCTCACCCATAATTTCACGGAGCTCAGTGTAATTAACACACTTCATGGGATTTAAGTAACATTTGTTTCTTCTTCATCAGAATGCAAATTTGAGAATGATATGGATCTGTACAGGAGACAGAAACAACTCTTCCCTAGGTAATAACTTGTGCACTGGTTCCTATTGAAAATTCAAAAAAATAAAGAAAAAATAACAGGAAAACACAAAACCAGTGAAAGATGAGCATTACTCAGGATTTATTAGGAAGTTAACATGTTTTATAGCTGCTACAAATGCAGAAACCAGATATGGCATAAAATTAATGAAAATTAAGTGATTTATTGTTGGCTTGCAAATTTTAGGCCTCGTTTTCTTAAAAGGTATATGAAATAATGAAATCTGCAGACTGCGTGTCTGTGTGTGTGCTGAAATGATTGTGCAGTCAGCTAAAAAAAATCAGTAGTCAGAAGCCTCTGTTAATTCTTAACCAGGAGGAAAGCACTATAACAAAAGAAAGGGAGTAATTATAGGTGTGCATGTGTGTGCATATGTTTAGAGTACAGAAATACAACCAAGCATTCAAATCAATAATCTTTTTTCTTCAGTAATAACTCAGTGTACAATCAAAAAACAGATTAGGAGACTGGTTACTTCCCTGTCCTACATTCCACCTCAGCAGACAAAAGAATAACCTAAGTCTATAACATGTAAGGGAAGATTGAACTGCCTTGATTACCCATGTTTTTGATCAGACAAAAAAAAAAAAAATTATACCACATGCAGTTTTTTAGTAAAGAAAGTGCAAATTATGCAAATAATTAATTAGCCACTGCTACATTTATCTAGAAATAAACATCTGAGACAAGAAAGAATATCGAGATTTTAGAATTCTTTTACTTAACCATATTTGAATAGAAAGTGAATAAATGCACAAGCACATAATGCTTGATGAATGTATAAGCTGAATAAATGAAGTGGGGCGTACAGTACACATTAGTTTATGAATGCTTCAGGTTTTCCTTGATGTCCTTCAGGCGCATTATCGGCTGACTTAAGGATGATCAGATTTATGTTCATCTGCTCTAATTTTTTCCCCTACAGATGAAATAATAAATAAATAAACAAAAAACTGTACAGTGACATTTTTCTTAATGCATTTGGCATTGGCAGGACACTGATCTCAGAAAACTTTTAAGATGTCAACATCACAGAACGGGAGATACAACTAATTTATCCCCTATGTCTCATTTTTATTCAGTAAGACTTGAAAAGTTTTTGGTTTTTTAGGATGAATTTAAGGTCTTACTACTCATTTTTGTTTGTAGTTCAAAACAAATTGTAAGAAAAACTGAATTACTAAGCTGATTAAAACTGCATGTGAAATCAAATCAAAGCCCTGTTATCATGCAAGCTAAAAAAATAAGAAATGAAAAGAAAATGTTATATATCTCAGATTACTAGTGGTGCTTCTGATTTTTAAGATCGACCAAATATTTATGTCTACAGAAAACTTGATATATCTCCTAGAAAGAATATGAAATTAGCTTTAAATGTTTTAAGAAAGACTTCTTTTTCATAGGCAGATGGAGGCACTCAGATGAGCAGTGATGCATCACCACTGACGTGAACACAGAAATAAACAGGAGAGACAGACTAAAAGAGACTGAAGATATGGGTATATCCCAATGGGAGAGCTATGACACATGTACTGTAAACAAAAAAACTGTTCTCGGTCCAGCCTGATTTTCTTGCAATCAGCTTAAAGGGAGCACTTTCTAGTGCCTCTTTCTGATGCTCTATTTATGACTGGGAAGGTTTTTTCTCTCAGAGTCTTTTCCTGGACCCTGTGATTGTCTGTCTATAATCTTCTGCCTGCTCTGCCCTGAATCCTATCTAAAAGTGAAATTATAGTAATTAATTCATCACACATGCAGTTCAGCTTATTGGCTATGGCTATATTCATGCAGCATGTTCCTAGGACAATTCTAAATGCCTCATCTCAGTAGATTTTCAGGCCAAATGTTGTTTGGGCATCTATTTTGTGTATTAGTGGTCTGATACACTGTGTGAAATCACCTATTTCTAAGCATTCAGCGTAGGTAATTCTGAAAAATGTAATTTAATTGAGACACTTATAAGATGATATCTAGGATTTAAAGCCTAGTCCTATCTTTATAACCTTCTGAAACCTACTCCTGAAGCTCTGAGTGGCTCAATTTTCATTTGCAAATTTATATGGCTTTCTGACACCTGCTGCTCAATAACTGGTGCCATAAGCAATTCATTCTTAATTTATGTAACTAAACCAGTGATTTCTAGATCCTTAGTTTAATGTTCTGTTTTGTCAAAACAACACCGAGCTCTTTTTCTGAAGAGCCTAAAAAATGGCAATAATCATGTTAATGTGAAAAATCTGCTGTGCATCTATTCTGGTATTCTGGTAGTTAAAGGAGTGAAATCTTCATGAAATATACAATTCAAGTGTTTTCAGATTTATTGTGTGGTCTAAAATAGTAAATGTCTTAAATTATTTTCTTTATAAAAGATCTGCTCTTAAAAGTCCAGTTTGTTACTTCTTCTCTCAATAGAATATATATTTTTCTGAAGTTCTTATTCTGCAGCAACTGTATTTCTTCAGTAGACAACTAATTTTATTCTTCCAAAATGCATGTATTTTAAACTTCTGTATCTGCTTGCCCTCAAATTAAAATTACTAATTTTAAAAGATACAAATGAGAAGTTTCATCAAAACAACATTCAGATTCCCTAGAAACACGAACATGTGGTTTCGCTTATCTATACGGAAAATGTTATGGCAAGTTACATAATCTTATTCTATGCTTCAAGTTAATATCAGTGCTTGTTGTAGAAATGGACAACCAAATCCTGGTATCAGCAGCCCTTATTCCTGGGTCAATAGCTGTTCTTTAAGCCCTAAAACAATTTCTCCGATGCACAAATACAATGCCAGGCATGAACTTGCTGATTTCAACTCCTTTGTTTGGGTTCATGACCAGAAGTGATGTTTAAGCTATCAAGGACTCGAATTACACAGAATTCCAAGATCAGTATTGCCACCTCCAGCTGTGGCCAGAAATTAATAGTAAATTCATGCTACCGAAACTTTTTAAAAAATTTCTCTGGTCCTCGCAATACAATGTGCTGTTAAATCATGTATCTACTGAAGCCTCTGAGATCTGTCTTCATACCAGTCCTAAAAATTCACTAGTGGGAATACTTTGCACAGTAGTATGTTTAGGTGTATTCTGGCCTCCTACAATAGTGTTACAGCAACTGGTGATTGACGTGAGAGCTTATCTGAATGTAATTTTATTTGAGTGTCATCTAGCTGGACTTGTGCAAAGTACTCAACAGTGTCTTGCACAACATCCTTGTCACTAAATTAGAGACATGGATTTGGTGGGTGGGCCGTTCAGTGGATAAGAAATTGGCTGGATATCTGCACTCAGTTGCAATCAATGGCTCACTGTACAGGTGGACACCAGCAACATGTAGCATTCAACAGGGATCAGTACCGGGCCTGGAGCTGTTTAACAAATTTTTCAGTGACATGGACAGTGAAATCGAGTGCACCCTCAACAAATTTGCCGTAACATTAAGCTGTGTGGTGCAATTGACACTGGAGAGAAGGAATGGTATCCAGGGAGCCTTGGCAAGTTTGAGAGGTGGGCCTGTGTGAAGCTTATGAAGTTCAACAAGGCCACATGTAAGGTCCTGAACCTGGGTAGGGGCAATCCTAACCAAAATTTGAGGCTAGGCAGAGAACAGATTAAGAGAGATGCCTTGAAAAGAAGAACTTGGGAATGTTAGATGAGAGGCTGGACATGAGCCAGCAATGTATGCTTGTAGCACAGGAAGGCAATCATGTCCTGGGCTGCATCAAAAGCACCATGACCAGGAGGTCAAGGGAGGTGATTCTTATCCTTTTCTTTTGTGCAGCCCACCCCTGGAGTGCTGCATCCATCTTTAGGGTCTGTTGAAGAAAGTCCAAAAGAGGACATGAAAATGATCACTAAGTTGGAGCACCTCTCCTATGAAGACAGGCTGAGAAAATTAAAATTGTTCAACCTGGAGATGGGAAGTCTCAGGGAGACTTTATGACCCCTTTCAGTACTTAAAGGGGCCAACAAGAGAGCTGGAAAGGGACTTTTGAGTAGGATGTGTAGTGAGTGACGAGGGCAAATGGCTTTAAATGGAAAGATGGTAGATTTAGAAATTCTACACTCTGCAGGAGGTGAAACAGTGACACAAATTCCTCAGAGAAGATGTGAATGCCCCATCCCTGAAATATTCAAGGCCAGATTGGATGTTCAAGATTTTTTTAACCTGATAGTCATTTTAATAACCCTTGAGGTGTTTTAGAAGATTCTTCCAGGTATTTTCTGCACTGTGGACTTTTAAATGTCATGCAAAGTTACCACTTTCACTGATTTAAATTAAAATGTGGCACTCAAATAAGTATAAATCAATTGGAGATGACTGATGACAAATGGCATGGAGTAAGAACAGCAAATCAATTATATGAAGAAACAAGGATTTTCCCATTTAGGAAAAGCTAACATCCCATTAACAGAAGCTGCAGGTATAACAGCAAGAAAATGAGTCACTCAGAACCTATTCACCATTTTAATGTTTGGGAACTGGAAACACATGATTCACAGGAAAGTTTGTATACAGTTTAGGTCTGTGTAAAGTTATAATGCCCATGGAAGGATTGAAATATTCCCCTTGAATAGACCTCCTGAAAGAATGAAAACTGTTCTTCCAAAACATGAAAATTAACTATGAGCCAAATGGGCTCAGTGCTTGAACTTCCCAGTTCCTTTTACAGGGGTGTCTTATTTCCAGGGCCAAAAAGCTGCTTTGAATTCCCAGTCTTTGGAGACCAGCACAAAGTATTGCAGTCTAAAAATTCACTGGCATCCTTTCCATACTCATTAAATTCTCTCAGAAGGAAAAGAAATATTAGCATTCTATTATCAACTGATATCTCATATCCTACCTTTGAACCTTGTTTCTGGGGACATTCTTCTCTAGAACCCTGAGAAATTTTTTTTTTTTGTTTATAAAAGTTTTTCTTGGAAATGAGCTGGACCACAAAGAGTTCAGGTTTTCCTCAATACCTTTATTTCCATATAGGAAACAGAACAAAACAAAACAATAACAAAAAAGGATTATTCATGACATGATAAATTTAATCCAATTGGATGTATTATTTTTGCCTATTTGACATTATTCATTGTCTTAAATTTGCATTTACCTTCTAATACTGCTTATGTTGCCGATAGCAACTAAAGCTTTAAAACATGTTTCATCAAGCAAGAAAATGAAAACAAATAATTGTTTCTAAAATATTTTATGTTTAATTCTAGTTAAAAACTGATTTTTTTTCCCTAGATCACTGGCCTAAGAAGTTGCACTAATTGGGTTATTGCTAAGTAGTATTTGTAGGCATCAACAGTAAGCTCTTTTATCCACAGTTATTCTATACCTTGAGGGCAGAACAATGGTTTAGCTGAGTTGTGTGTGATTTCATAATGACTATTGAATAATATCTTACTTTCTTCATATGTGTTCAAATTATTCTATGAAAGACACAAGAAATCTTTATATATATGTTTGTATTAACACATGCTTATATTTGTATTTATAATTATATTGTTTGCATTTAAATTAATATTAAAATTCATATTAATTTCTAGGTCTGTATTTATATATATTTACACATGGTATGAAGTCAAAATCAAAAGCTTTGCTGTAGAAAAGTTTATGCCTCAAGAAAGAAACTTTGGTCAAGTCTGTATATAGCTTAAACTAACACAACATACTAAGGAATGATACGTCTTCAGTATGGATACTGATTGGCACTGCCTGAGCAGCTGGTTCCACATATTGAAAGAATTACTTTTTTTAACATTCTGGTGTCACAAGAATAGCAGACTGAAGAAGAAGATTTTGATAAGAGATCCAAACCCATTCCTATCTCACTTTCTCTAAAACAGACAGTAGTGTGGGCAACTTAAGGTAATAATAAAATGTTTAAAATTTTATAAAAAAAGAGCAAGCATGAATAATATATCTTTGTGTGGCTTAGGGGAATTTCTAATCTAGAGCTTGTATCCCATCAGTTTTCAGTTATCCCAGCAGCCCTTGATAGGTTTCCTCTTATTTATCTAACTTATTTTTGATCTCACTTAGCTTCTGGCATCCTATTTATCCTGTGACAGTGAGCTCCAAAATGTAGTCATGTGTTAAATAGAAAAATATATTTCTTTGTTGTTTTAAGTCTATTACCTTACAGTTTCACCTAATGGCTCTGATTATTTTATGTTATGTAATAAAGTGTCTTGTTCTGGTTTTCTTCTCAAATAAGTCTTAAGGGTTTTTACTTGGTTGGTTTGGGGTGATTGGTCAGTGAACACTGAACTGACATTTTCATAGATGTATACAGAGTAGCTGCAAATATATTTTCTGGACTAACAATGCCTAGTTAAGAGACTTTAAGTTTGTAGACATTGAGAATTTCTGTTTGTCGTTTTCCTATATGCGCAGCTTTTCATGTCTTGCCTCTTTCTTTTAATCACCCAGTTACTTGTGCAAGCATGTTGTGCAACCTTTCACAAATAGAGGGACTTTTATTGTTAAAACAAATCACTTTCACCCTCCTTTTTCCTATTATTTATATATTTATTAATCCCCTGTTCCTTCAGGTATTTAGAAATCCACAGATTAAGGTTCTTTTTTTTTATAATCCATGTCTTTTACAGAGAACCTTGTCAAAAGTTTTTGAAAATCCAGGCACAGTGTATCAACTAGATAAAGATCACCCTTTCCTGTATACTTATCTATTCTAAAACCTTTAAAAAAACAGAATCTTCTTAATAAAATATTTTTTTATTCCCACGCTCATTTTATTGTATTTATCTATATGTCTATGAGTCCTATTCTACCAATCTACCTGTAAAGAATCAGGCACACAATTTCTTAATTTCCTGCATCTGTCCTGTGGCTCCTCTGCCAAGTTTCTGTAAGGATCTTTTTAAAAAAGACATAAAATTTCCTAACCTCTATTTTTCTTATAGAGAAGCTGACTTAAGCAATTGTGTAAGATCTATGATCAAATTACAAGGTCATATTTGAGTTATTTAGAAACCTCTGAGTGTATACCATCCTTTCTTGGCAATTTGTTCCTATTCATTTATCTATTTGGTCTAAAATCACTTCTATTGACACTTTAATTTAAGATAGCTCCTCCAGTACATTTTTTGCAAAGAAAACAGACACTGTGGGAACCTTTCTAAACTCATTGGAGGTGAGTATCAATGTGAAGAACGCATTTAATTTTTCTACCATGGTCTTATCTTCTTTGCGTTCTATTACACCTCCATCATCTATCAGCTCTGCAGACTCTCTGGCAGACATTCTACTTCTGATGGGTCCAAAAAAAGGCTTGTTATTAGTTTTCATGCCCTTCACAAGCTTTTCCTCTAAATCTTTTTTTGGTCTTGACTTGCTTCTATATTAAGGTTTTCAGAGCTCATGATACTCAGGTGTTCCTCACCTGGCCATAAATTCTACTTTATGAAGACTAAGTTTTAATTTAAAGAGTTGCTTTATTTTGCTGCATACCAATACTATAATTTTGTTTATCATTGTGAAATTCACAAAATTTTCATAATACATTTGATACTTTTATCCTTTTAGATACTCCTTTTAAGTTCTTAGGGTTTTTTCCTAGTATCATTATTATAGAGATTCCCTTGTTTGCATGTGTGTGTGTGTACGTAAATTTAATTTATTTTTTAATTCCTATGTGGAAGAAGAATTTGAATATACTTTAGTCAGTATGGCCACTCAGTAGTAAATATGTCAGCATGTTCTTACGCTCTGTTTAGAATTATCTAAAAAAATAACTGCTCTAAGAAACAATCATTAGAGTATCTAAAATTGTTTTTTAGAACATATCCCAAAATTGCTTTTTACCAATATTCATCAAAATAACTGAGTTCACTGTTGCTAGTATTTCTTTTGCTGCAATATCTCCCATCTCCCTTGGCATGTCCCTGTTGACACGCCTATGTCATTCCGGTGATAAATAAACAAGCTTTCTACAATATTCTTTCTATTTAGGCATGAACAATTCAAATCAGAGGGTATATTGTTGCTACAGTTAATTTGTTTATCTTCTATGACTTTGTCTGCACCTCTATCATTGAACAACCTTGGGCCTCAAGTCAGGACATGTAGAGAAGACTATGACCACAATGCTTGAAGTTAGTCCCCTTCACAGAAAAATGGTTATGCTTACAACTTGAACGAGGTCTCTTCTGAACTCTGTGTTCTCGTCTTAAAATGTAATTTCTATTTTTATGTATGATTTTTCAGCTCAAACTACCTGAGCTGGAGAGTGTGAGGGCTCTGCTGCAGTACATTAGAGTGGGCACAGGAAGAGAACACGCTGTGGGTGGACTTTTCACTTGAAAAAAAAAAAAAGCAGCTGGTAGTTGACACTGTACATGAAGAACATAAAAACTCTTCCATGAAATAGGGAGCAAGGAGGTTCTACAGGCCAAATACATCTCTGTGTCTCTATAACTTCAGGTACAGTAACACTCACCTTCCAGTATCTAAGTTGTAACATGATACTGTGTTCTCACATAGTATTTTCATGTTCATCATGGAGGGGTTTTGCCTCTTAATTCTAAACTTGAGGGAAAAAAATACATTTGACTAGGACCTGACTGGTTATTTTTAAGTTGTTCTGACTAAATATGATTGCATGACTTACCTGCATCTTGTCTATATATAAGCCCCGAAAAATCACACCTACGGCAGGACAGATGCATTTTACTGTAAATAGTTAAAGTAATTTAAGTAAGTAATTTCAAACTTTCAACTTTTTCTACATAGCTCTATCAGATGCCATACAATTTGTTGCAAATGACCACAACTTGAACCAGTGTTTCTAGATGTCCCTGCAACAGGACTAAAAGTGCTCTTTGTGATTGGAAAATTGGCAGTCTTTTCAATGTAGTTTTCCATATTAGTACTAGAATATATATTTTCAATATAAAGGCAATCTCTGCTATGACTAAGAATAGGGTTGTTTCAAAAGGAAACCAGCTGCTCATTAACAGTTGGAGTTTCTTCCAGAAGCATAAATAGCTACTTCGCTGACATGCAAATGCACCTAAAAATGTTTCATTTAACAGGTAAGTGTGGATTGTGACATAAAAATGCTTAAATGGTTTTGTGCCTTTTTACCTGAGAAACCAACTTTCTCTTTTTTATTTTTTTCACTATTAAAAATGTCTTATTATTTGGAAGAAGAGACCAGTACCCATTCCACTACAGCAGCCTTTCAAGTAGTTGTAGACAGCGATAAACTCTGAGCCTGAGCCTCCTCCAGGATAAACAATCCCAACTACTCAGCTACCCCTCATAAGCCTCATGCTCCAGACCCTTCACCAGCTCTGTTGCCCTTCTCTGGACATGCCCCAACATCTCAGTGTCTTCCTTGTAAGGAGGGGCCCAGAAAAGAACACAGGACTCAAGGTGTGGCCTCACCAGTGCCAAGTACAAGGGCACAATCATTGCCCTGGTCCTGCTGGCCACGCTGTTTCTGATACAGGCCAGGATGCCCTTGGCATTTTTGGCCCCCTGGGCAGGCTCTGGCTCATGTTCAGCCGCTCTTGAACAACTGCCTCGGGTCCTTTGCTGACAGACATCTTTTCAGCCACTCTTCCCTGCATCTGTAGTGCTGCAAGGGGTTGTGTTGACTAAGTACAGGACCCAGCACTCGGTCTTGTTGAACCTTGTAGAATTAGCCTCAGTCCATTGATCCAGCCTGTACAGATCCTTTGCAGAGTGTTCCTACCCTTCAGGTCAACACTTCTGCACAATTTGATATTGTCTGCACACTTGCCATGGGTGCACTCAGTCTCCTCACCCAGATCACCAATAAAGATATTAGACAGCACTGGCCACAGTTCTGAGCCCTAGGGAACATCACTTGTGACTCTCTACCAACTGGATGTAAGTTCATTTACCACCACTCTCTAGCTTGGTCACCCAGCCAGTTTTTAATGCATTGAATAAGGCACTCAGCTAAGCTGTGAGCATCCAGTTCTCCAGGAGAATGTTGTGGAAAATAGTATCAAATGCTTGCTTATGGTCCAGGTAGTCAAGCAGAAAATCATGATCCTCTTTTCTGTAACAATGTCTTTTTTTTTTTTTTAATTGTTTGATAGGATTGGATTAAGTTAAGGTAGCATAGTAGAAAAGTATATAAACTGGTAGGTTTTTTCAAGTTAAAAAAAAAATTCCTGTGTTGGGAGGCAGATTTCTCAAGGCAGTTTTTTGGGAGAAATGCTTTTGCTATACAGCATCCAACGAGAGTGGTCATAGTAACAAAAACCTGGCATCTGTACACATGTACTTATATGTGTTTCTTTTGACTCTATGAATTTTAGAGGATTTATGCAATCAGCATGTGTCTCCATATGCTTTTCTTTGGTGGAAATTTCCCTTTTTTTGCTTTTCAGACCTTTGTTCTACACCTATAACTAATAGTGGGTATTATAATAGTATAATTATTTATAATAATTATGAGAATTATTATAATAGAGGCATACATGAGAGATGAGTCTTTAATGAAATAAAATGAAATACACACAGAAAAGGCATCTATTCTTATATTAGTTACATTGAGAAAAAGAAAAAGACTTTTGCTTAAATTAATGCAATTAATTCTGCATTGATGAACACTAAAGAGACGATATTGAAACCTGCAGAAAAAGTGGCAGAAAAGGCCTGAACTACTTCATTCACATCTTATTTCTGCACATCTCATTTACTGACTGTGTTACAAAGACATTTCACTCCTAAGATTGTGAAAGTGTTTCTACATGAGTTATCATTAGAAGATTGTACTGTCATCTTCCTCTTACTAAAACTGTATGATTGAGAACAGAGAGGAATCTTTTTGTACTCTTTTATATCTGGTAAAAGATTGTGCTGAAAACCTATTGCTGTAGCCTAAATAACTTAAAATAAAATTAATGACTAAAGCAAATAAAACTGGGGAAGTAAACTGGAAATGTAGACTTACTGAAATGCACACACTAAATAGTAAAACAATATGTCACACAAAATTATATTAGGTGGTGCTCTGCTAGTAGCTTTATAGCTGGAGTATATTACAAGACAATGTTAAACCAGAAAAAAATCAGTTTTCTCCAAAAGGCTTCATCTTTTATTTTTTTTAATTTATTTATTTTTTTTTTAATATGAACTTACTCTGGACTGAATCTTGATTATTATCAGTTCTGGCTAATACATGTTTAGAATTTTAGTATTTGTGTCTGACAGATTTTTCTTGTTAATATATCTGCTTGTTGATGACCCACATCTCCTCAAATGGCCAATACTTCAATAAAATTTGATGGAGAGAAGCATCAGAAGGAATCTAGTGCAGCTTATGGGTTTATTTCAAAAATAGAGTTTGGAATATGTTGGTGTAAGTATTTATAATCAGTGAACCCCCAGGACAACCAATGTAAATATAAAGTCTTTTTGTCATTCACTTGACAAAAGAACCCTATGGTTCACATAAAGGTTATCCCAGCCATGCCAGACAGCACCAGAAAAAAGAAATAGTGGAAACAGCTGACAGTAAACACTTATTCTAATTTAACAGGGTTTATGACTAACTTACCAGAAATTTATATACACGTGTTTATTATCTACACATATATATATTTGCATTAATTTGGATATCAACTTTTGGTTTTTTCATTCTTTCCAGTACCTTTTTCCTTATTTTTAACATACAATTCATTAGTCCCATTATTCTACCCTTACTGCTTTCTACTCTTTTTTTTTTCTTATTTTTGATTAATTTTTAATTGTAAGGCCGTCTTCTCTGTCATTTACAGGGTATTGTATTCTCCTGTACACTTTTTCTAGCTTAGAATAACTCTGTCACTTAATTACCTGCACCCAAGTATATATTCTCCCATTTTTTTCTCTCCTTCCTCCTTATCCATCAACACTGGCCCATTATTTTTCTATTCTTTTTATCAATCAATAATAGTCCCTGCCATCCTACCACCTCTTCACATATTTTTAGATTATCACTGGATTCCCCTTTAACCTTTTCCATTTCCTCTTTCTCTTTTTTCTTTTTTTAGTGGAACCCAAAACTGAATGCAGTACTCTGTCTAAAGCTTGATCAGTGTCAAAGAGCTAATTATCAAATCACATTCTTGTTGTACATACAGTACTACTTTGCAATATTCACAAGTATGTAATGTTATCAGACAGTTAATTCACATTTAGTTAATCATAGGCCTGGCCTTCCTTTGTGCAGGTAATGTAGATCAAATACATATTTTTTCTATCATTTTTTTTAATTATGTAAAACAAGTTAAAATTTACATAACTAGAGATTAAAATTGACCATCCAATTCCTAGCAGCTTCACTTGTATACTACAAACTCATAAGGTCAGAAAAACAAGTGCATCTGTTATGTGCATTCTACACCAGAAGAGTCTCACAAGGATAGGAATGATTGTGATAGGAAGCTCACCCCAATCTGGCTGCATTCCAGGATATACTTCATTGTGAAGTGCATTGTTTCCCTCAAAAAAATTTAAAAGCCCTTTGAGTTTCAGATTCAATGCCACCTTTGAATGGAAGATTTTTATGTGGGGAAACAAACCATTCTGACTGACCCAGCCCAAGCAAAATAATCTTTCCTTCTTATGACATTGCTGTCAGTTCAAAGAGCAGACAAAGCTTTTGCAGAGATTTGTTCTGTCTGTTTTCTGTTTTGTTTTAAAGGTTTGTGACACTATGTATAAATATCCAAGGAAATGTAACCTGCTTTTCTTTTTTTTATCCTCTGAGTTAGAGAGTTTTTGTGGTTTTCTATTATTTTTATCATTATTATTTTTATTACTATTATTATTACTACTATTATTTTTATTAGCATGCTTTCTACTTTGTTTTCCAAGCACAGAGTGAAAATATTAAGTAGAATTAGACTCATGACCCAAAGCAGACCTCTGTAGGTTGCCCTTGATACTTCTCCCTAACCTGACACTGAACCATTAATAATTGCTCTATGAGTTGCTTTTTGCCCTCTTTTTTCCTTCATTTTTTTTTCCTTTTTTTTTCTCCTTTTCAGCATTGTACTTATTTAGCAGTGATTGCATTTAATCAACATTTCTCTAGTTTCCTTATGAGAATTTCATGTGGAACTGTATCAAATTCTTTATTAAAAACAAGACATAGTATGTCCAGAGCATTTCCTTTATCCACTAAGCTTGTTATCCTATCAGTGAAAGAAATGAGGTTAGTTCAGCACGATTTGTTTTTGATGAGTCCATGTTGCCTAATACTTACAAGTTATTTTCCTCCAGGTGCTTACAAATTATCTACTTTATTAATTGTTCTAGCAATTTATCAGGTATTGAGAATTTACTTATCAGTCAGTAAAGTTTCATCAAATAGCATGAAGATAACTGCCTATCCTGAACATATTGTAAATAGGGATTTATAGAGATACATAATTTACTGCCTAGTTCTTTATCTAGATTAAGATTTTTTTTTTTATTTTCAAAGTTAGACATGATTTTAGACTAAAAGGATATTTTTTACAAATATGTAATACTGCCATAAAATAACATCTGTCACTGAAAAGAACACTAAGTTAAATCTTATTTAATACCTCAACTATATCCCACACCATCTTGTATGAGACCTGTCTGCCTATCAGCTACTATGTCACTGTCCCACCCTTTTGCTGAAGTTTTCCGTGACAACTGAGCTATGACCCACAGAATTTGCTATCAGACATCAGAGTATCCATCAGGGAAATCACTGATGTTTAAGGCCTACAGTACATTCCAACTTCAGCCTGAGATGAGTTGTGCCCTAGAATGCTCTACATTGATTATGAATGGACGCAGCCTAATCTAGTCAGATGTGACCATTTACTTCTGTTCGCCTGAATTTCTAGTCCCTCCACTCAAAGTTGAATGAACTTTCACATATGGAGATTTCTCCTGTGCAACTCAGTCATGAGACAGAATTAGCATTGAAGCTGTGTTTTTCTCCTTCACTAATTCCAGAATATTGGGAACCCAGATGTGTAATGCTTGCACCCCTTGTTGGCAGTCAGATGGAATGCTGTAGTTTCTATCAGTAATCAAAAATTCATTATTAAAGGGAATTGGGATTATTTCCTTAACTCCACTGCTATCAACTGCTTGAGTGGATCTCTAGGTCCTGATTTAAGTAACATTTAATTAGCACAGTTGCAGAGAGGTAAAACATTTCTGAAGCAAAGTAAATTAAATTGCATCTCTTTAAACTACAAATGATTTTGTCTTTTTCTAGATTTTCCTAGTATAATTAGTCAAAGCTGATTTTAGCCATAAGAATTTTAAGAAGTCCTTCTGTGTTATTGGTAAAATAGAGTGAGTGATGTTTTCACTCCTCCCAATATTTAACAAGATTTGACAAACAAAATCTTACTCGGTCGTTATCCAAATACTCTCATGTGAAAACTACTGAAAAACAGGTAAGTGTTAAAAAGAGAGATATTCAATCTGTTGGCCTACAAAGGCATTAGGAAGAAATATGAAAAGAAAAGTATGGTGCTGTGCCCATTAGAAAACCAAGGCAGTGATTTAGTGTAGTAAAAAGAGCCTCCACATTTGGGAAGCAAGGCCTGACAAGGTGATGAAAAATCTAGGACTTAAGGATGAAATATGCTCAAAAAAGCATATTTGTTTCCATTTTTTCAGGCAAAGCCAAGACACACTTGTTTTTTTTTTTCTTTTTCTATTTTTTTTCCTCCTGCTCTAGAACAAGCTGGGAAGAGCAATGCAAAGAAATATCTCTATCAAATTTTAAGGCAAAAGTTAGCTAATATGACCACGCTTTCATATTTCTCCTCCAGTGAGAGAAATATTCTTCATTAGTGATGCCCTTCCTAAGGAATTTTAGTTATTTAGGGTATGCTCTAGTGTATATACAGTACACAGTAATATTTGGAAAAGTGTCTATAATACTTTGTTGAGCAAGTTGGAGGTAAAGATGCCTACTTTGCAAAAATGCAAACACATCCTAGGAAACACAAAAAACCACACTAAACTCCACCTTCAAAGTACAAATTTTCTGACATAATTACCTTCTCACTGGTCTGATCACAAAGTCCAGCTGACAGAGTCACAGAATAAGCTGATTAGAAGGCACCCACAAGGATCATCGAGTCCAGCTCCCGGCCCTGCACAGGATCATCCCCAAGAGTCACACCGTGTGCCTCAGAGCATTGTCCAAACGCTCCTTGAGCTCTGTCAGGCTTGGTGCTGTAACCACTTCCTTGGGGAGCCCAAACACCCTCTGGGTGAAGAATCTTCTTCTGATATCCAGCCAAAACCTCCTTGACACACTTCAGGCCATTCCTTCAGGTTCTGACACTGGGAACCACAAAGAGGAGATCAGTGCCTGCCCCTTCCCCTCACAAGGAAGTTGATGACTACAATGAGGTCTTCCCTCAGTCTCTTCTTCTCCAGGCTGAACAGACCAAGTACTCTTAGCCTTTCCTCATACAGCTTCCCCTCAAGGCCCTTCACCATCCTCATTGCACTACTTTGGATGCTCTCTAATAGCTTAATAACTTTTCAAAATTGCACCACCCAAAACTGCCCCCAGCACTCGAGGTGAGGCCGCCCCAGTGCAGAGCAGAGCAGGACAATCCCCTCCCTTGCCCAGCTGCCAATGCTGTGCCTGATGCCCCCCAGCACAGGGTTGGCCCTCCTGGCTGCCTGGGCACTGCTGACTCACGTTCAACTTGCCATTGACCAGCACCCCCAGGTCTCTTTCTCCAGCACTGCTCTCCAGCATCTCCCATCATCTCAGTCCCTCGTCTGTCTGTACATCCAGGGTTGCCCCATCCCAGGTGCAGAATCCGACACTTTCCCTCGCTGAATTACATGTGATTGGTGATTGCCCAGACCTCGGATTTGTGGAAGTCTCTATGCTTGGCCTGCCTACCTTCAAAGGACTCAGAAGCTCACAAGCTGGGAAGAGATGATGCAGATTTGTATCATCTGTGAACTTGCTTGGTATCCCTTCCAGTCCTGAGTTCAAGTCATTTATGAAGATGTTGAAGAGACCAAGGCCAAAGATGGGGTTCTGCAGAACCCAGCTTAGCCCAGAGGATTGAACAGAAAACTAAAACAAAACAAAAAACAAAACAAACAAAACCAAAAAAAAAACTAAACAAAAAAAAAACCAAACCCAAAACAAAAAAAATAAAATAAGACACAAGTTTTCTGTGCTTTCTCAGACATATTAAAATGCACAATATCTTTTTACTTTCAAGTTATATCTCACTTTGGCAACCTCTTGTCTATGCAGTCCTGCTCAGTCCTGTTCTATAATTTTAAAGTTCTGTAAAAAATTTTGGGATCCTTGGATCTATTGTATGTGCATACACACACGCACACACAGATGTGCACACACACACGCATATATATATATATATATTATACACATAGCTATAGAGATATATATACTTATATATGTACCCCTGGACACACATGTAAAATATAAGCATGTCTGCTACTCATCTAGATTTATAAAAAAAATTCCTGTAAATTGTCTTTTTACCAATGCTATGAAAGAGGTTTAGGAAGGAGACCTATGTTCTTTTGTTAGCAGCCAATTTCAGCTTGCTCTAACTTTTGCAGCTTACGGAGTTCATGTGTTCCATGTAACTCTGGGGCAATTATGTTCCTGGTTTTGTTGAGAAATGATTTGTGGATTTCTTTTTGATATCAAATTTTTAGCACTTAGACCATTCAGGTTTGTTAGATCCATCAGTGTGAAAAGATAAAAAAAATACAAACGGTAAAAATTTGAAGGTTGGTAGAATGCCTACCTAGCATGAAAATTTTACCTCAGTAATTTTCATGCTAAGAGGTGAAAGTAAGCTCTTGCCAGGCTTGTCTTCCACCTTGTTTTACCTTCTCCCTTTTGATTTGCTCCTGAGGGTAAAAGAGAGGGAGGAAAAGGTCATGCCAGCTCTGCGTACATTCCAAATCTATCTGCTTTTGACATGCATCAAAGACCAGACAAAGATCTAGACACAAAGGCATCATAAACTTACCTTCACTTTACATTAGTTCCTTTACCAACACAAGCTCCATCCAAGAGCTGAGTTTGGCTCAAGGAATAGATTTTTCTCTTTTATTTTTTAATCCTGTATCCAGCTTGCGTTTGTTAGATTTCCTCTCCTTCCACTGATAAGCATTGATACTGTCATTTACTGATCAAGACAAGACTGAAAATCTGTTCCTTAAGAGACCTGATTCTTCTCTCTTATACAACACAGCTGGTAGCTTCCATTGCCACAGAGTATGAAATGCTACCAAGTGAAAATTAAGGTACTGGCAGAGAACGTCTGTGACAATTAGCATCTCCAAAGATGGAATGACTGAAAACTTGGCAAGACTGCTTCCTCAAAAAAAAAAGAAAAAAAGAGAAATTGTTATAGCAAGAAACATATTAAGGAAGGAGAAATAAATGTGAAAAATTGAAAAAAAATATTAATTTAATATACAGGAACTAAGAATTATTTAAATTTTATCTAGACTCAGCAGCGTTTCACTCCTTATTAGCTACTTGGGATCTACCATAAGAGCTGTGATCTTTTTTTTCAGCCTGATGAGTAGTCTCATATCCTCAGCCAATTTACAACTTCTCATGTTGATAGATGTCTAGATACTTAAAGTCAGCAATGCATAAAATTTGCCTATAGATGTCGATGCATCATAAATCCTTTAATGCGTACATTTCTCTGTAACCATTTTGAAGCTATAAAAAAGAAGATGTATTAGCATTTCTCTTAGAAGAGAAAAAATTGCTCAGATGAAGAGTTATTTGCTTCTGGATACAAAAGAAACAAAACACAATCTTGTTTCAGCTCTAGAAACATTGCAATGCTCTGGAACAGAGAGAAGAGTGCACACATTATGTTTAGACAGAAATTTCTGTTATTTCCATGTGTTTTAATGATTGTACAGTAAAATATATAAACTTAAATTACTGTTATGTCATTGTCTAAAATGAGAAATTTAATCTGACGAAATACAGATGCATACAGTGGGATTACCTCCTGAAGCCCTTTCAATCAATGCAGAGAACTGGAATCTTTTCATTGACTGATAGAATCACAGAACAGCCCAAGCTGGAAAGGACCCTGCAAGGACATCTGCTCCAACCTTTGAGATGTAACCTCTTTCATCTTAAACCAGATGACTGAAGTCAGATGAATTACATCTTAAAAAGGCCTCTTGTTCTCCAGTGCAGTACTGGATGCCAGAATAACTGGTATCCACATCCTCTGAGACCATGATAGCTTTAGTAGTACCGAAAGAAGATTTTAACCGCAGAAATTCATATTCTAATTCTATTACCATAAATATCCATAATTAATGCCTCTTCTAACTTAACTGAAAAGTCAATTTATTATTTTTCAAGTTTTTTAATATTTATTAAAAAAAACTTTTTTAAGGCAACAGTGGATATCTATGCTAGAAGTTCCCAAAACTGGAAGTCCCCATGGCAATTTTTTAAGCATTAAAACTTCATTTTCCCTGTAAAAAGCTTATTTGAGTATTTTTAATGTTATAATAAGTTTTCCCAACAGAAAATGAAGCTTTTAAGCCTTGCTAAAACATTAATTGGGGCTTTCTACTCTATGGAGTCCAAAATTTAGAGGAAGAGTTTGATTCTCCTTGGCCTCATATGTTAAACTTTACAGTTTCAGTGGAGTACCTTTATACTTTTCAGGTATTGCAATTATGTTCCATATATTCTTCAAGGGCACTTCTCACTGCCAAAAAGAAAAAAAAAATGGGAGTTTATGTCTCTCAGACCCAAGATTTTTGCTTATTATTGATTAGGTCAGTATAAAGTATTACAGAAGACAAATGTACAATTTCATAAAGTCTTTGAATTTCTTTTAAAAACTGCAAAAGATACAAATGAGGTATTGAAATGAGGTACCTCATTGAAAACAATGAGGTATTAAGACAATAAATTTGAATCTGGCTTCACTTACATCTCTGATCTCAGCAGAAATAATATTTCTCTGCATAAGTGTAACTGCGAGGAAATTCACATACTTTAATACCAACTAGAAAAGAAGCAGATCTGTGAAGGTGTTAACTGCAGATGCACAGACAGCCTTCTGATTATGCCAGATTAACTAAAGAATTGTGCTAGGAAGATGAAAAAGATTAATTCATTAGTCATCCCATTCTCACTGCTGCCCTACACTAGAATCTGTGTAGGAGGAAGACATGTTTTCAACGGAGTGTGTCAGTTTTCTACTTGTGGTTCATTATCTATGGTGGTCCTAGATGTGCTTCTAAGAAAACTAAGATAAATGCCTGGGAAGACCAGTTCTGCATATTCTCTCCAGGAATAAAATATGCTTCTAAAGCGATTATGTCTCCCAGAAAACCCAAAAGTTTTAAATTCCTGATATATAATGTTCAGCAAAGCCATGACCAGTGGTACTGCTGTGTGCATGTTTACACTTCATTTTGTGTGCTCTCCCCCGAAACCAAGTCCTGATCAGCCACAATGCCTGATACTGATGTATCCTGAGCCTCTATTTTGACACTTTCCCACAGTGTCTATTAATAAGGCAAAATTAAGTATAGAAGGAATGCTATATAGCACATGCTACGTTCCTAGGAGCTGTGCCTTCAGCTGCAGTGCCCCAAAGGGTCCTCAAATAGCAGTACTGAGGGATTTACAGCACTTGGCTGAAGAAGTCAAGTGTTCACAGTGGTGCTGTACATCACCAGTAACAAGTGTGATCCAATTAACAAACCTAACATGATGTTGTGAAAAACTTGCACTTGTTGGATATGGATTCCCTATTTATTCTGAATTATTTATTCAAGTAGGGCTATCATAACCAGTTAGGGGTTTTAAGTAGAAGTCAGAAGATTTAAGTATAGCATCTAGTTAAATCATTACTTGTCTGCTGCATCATCTAGGTTTTGAAGCACTGAGTAAAAGACTGCCTTCAAAATTACATTTTTTACATTGAGAATCCAGAATTACAAGCTACTGTAATTAAAGGGAAAAAGAATTTTGCCTCCCACTAGGGCAAATAGCACTTTTTTTTTTTAACATTTCTCATCTAAGTAATTCATCTTTCTGACCCAAAGATGTGAATCTCCTCATAAAGACTGAGAAAAACCAGTAAGGAATAAACAACTGATCAGTAAAATGAAATTAATCCCTTAAAAAAACAAGGGCTTTTTTGTTGCATTTCATATTAGAAAGCTTTCCACACTACTTAAATCCCATTTCTCTCACTTTACTAAACAGACAAATTCACATTGATTTTGGAAAGCATAACTTTATCTAAACTCCTTTATTTTTTAAGAATTTTTTTTTTTTTCTCTCTGTGTGTGTGTGTGTGTATGTCTGTTGTTTCCTAGTGGGATAAGATTTTATTATGGAAAATTTTGAAATTGACTTCTTTCTATGACACTGGTGATGAATATACATGTCTATATTCCTAATGGCTAACTGTACAAGAATGCATTTGATTCTTCACTCCTTTGCATCAAATTTTATGAATAAGATTTGTTGAAATAAACAGCATTGTAACACCATAAAACTGGTAGGGCAGAGCATCATAATCTTACTCTACTTACTCTACTAAGGAACTGTAACACGTTACAATTATGATTTATGAGCTTTTTCTACATACTTTTGTACTAGTTCAAGTGGCAAAAGAGAGTGAAGGGCAAAGCAGAATGAGGACATGGTCTAATAAGCAACTGTCCTGTGTTCATCCATTTCTTGCTGACCTAAAAATAGGAAAGAATTTTTAGGTTGTTTCAGGGATCTTTCTTGTTTGGAATAGTGCCATGAAGGAACATCTAAATCCTCTCTTATTTGTAAGTCAAGTCATTTAAAATATCAGTGCACTGAATTAATCTTTCTGATCCAGATCGCTGTCTTTCCTTTAACCAACCTTTCTATTTGTTGGGCTTTATCTCAGCTTCTCTCTCACATCTGCTACCAGATCAATCTCAAATCATGCCAAGTTCAGCAGAATACTTACAGACTTCTTTTAGTGCAGTTAAAGAGTTAAATGAGTCAATTATCTCTTTCAAGACCTGTAAATATATTATTTTTTTCTGCAGCACTGTAAAGTATTAGCTAAATAAGACAGCAAATGTTGTGCTTCTATTTTTAAAGTTTTTTTTAATGAAGTTGCATCAGAGTTCTAGCTCTAGATGAGTAACCAAATTACCTCACTGTGATGACCCATTCATTCTGTCACAGCCTTTGCCACTTGCCATGGTTATTACTCAAGAAGTCACATTTCAAATGTCTGTTTAAACTCCTCAGTTCAGGGATCACTTCTATTAATTCATTATGGGGCTTTCCAGAGAAAAAGCCAGGAATTATTTCAAACAAAAAGCTGTGGCAGCACAAGTGTATTGATAGATAATCTGTTGATAGAATTGCTGTGAGACCTCGAGTTCCTTTATAGGATAGATACATGAATATTCATTAAGGGTGATTTTCTCACACTTCAGTTTGACATTTCCTTGCCTGAAAAATAGTCATCTCACCCAAGTGGGATGACTCAGTGTGTCATGGTTTTAGAGACAATCTGTCTTTTCATATAAACACCCAAAGGAATAAAAATGGGCTAGCTGGAAAAAATGTTTGGACTTGAGAAAGAAAGGTTTCCCCTATACACTAGTTTGTAGGACAGAGGAAGAAATTATGATATTCCTCTGAAAAATCTTACTTTTTAATATTTTTCAGTTTTAAAATACCTGTCGTGTAAATGAGAAACCAAAGTAAGGGACCAGTGTAAAAATTATGTTGATATATCCCACAGAGAGATGCCAAGAAATGGAAAGTAAGAACACTTTATTGTACTCTGGATCAGCTAGGTGTAGCCAATGTACTGGCATGTATTACCAAGGACTAGTGGTGGCATTGGCATTATGATCATTACTATAGTCTTAGGTATTTAATCACTTGTGTAAAAGGGAAAATAGATTTATAACTCTTTCCTTGTTTATAGGTAAATGATGACCTAGTGCATATGGTCAGGAAATATAAAAAGAAATATGTTTGGACGCTGAGATGAAGCTTTCAAAATAGCATTATTAAGACAGCTGATTAATGACTTCACTGGTACATGTAGCATGCAATTATAGAAATACCGAACAAAACAACCCACACAAAGATTCCCCTTTGCCAACAGGAACTGTAACAGATGGAGTACAATGTGTAGGGACTTCTACATACCCTCTTAGATATATTACCAAAATATGAAGTCTTCAAAATGAGCTACAGAAGAAGCTCTGATAGTTTGTGATGGCTTAGGTTGTGTTCTAGGCTGTTTCAACACCCAGCTGCAGAGAGAGAGAAATAAGAATACCTCTTCCCTGTAGCTAACAGTATTAAGAATGTATTGCAGGAAGAGGGAATGCCAGACTTCAGCAATCACCAGTTGCAGAGAATAAGAAAACAGTATCGTCACTGAAGGGAGAGAGAAATGAAGAACATAGTAATAGTGACTTCTTCATTAGAAAAGCCTGACAGAAATACTGATTTGAAGAACATTACTGCATTATACACCCCTCGGTGCATTAAAAAGCCACTGTACAGCAGGAAATCTATGAGATAGATTATAAGGCATTATAAAAACCTGGTGGAAGCAGTTCTAAAGTGCAAAGCACCCTCAGTTGAGGTTGAAGATTATACCAATTTGGGCAGGAGTATTGATCTTCTGGAGGGCAGGAGAGCTCTACAAAGGGATCTGGACAGGCTGGATCAGTGGATCATTCTGTGAGGTTCAACAAGACCAAGTGCCAGATCCTGCATTTGGGTCGCAACAACTCCCTGCAGTGTGATGGGCTGGGGGCAGAGTGGCTGGAAAGATGCTTGGTGGAAAAAAACCTGGGAGTGCTGGTTGACAGCAGCTGAACATGAGCCAGTGTGTGCCCAGGTGGCCAAGAGGGCCAAAGGCATCCTGGCCCGTACCACAATAGGGAGGCCAGCAGGACCAGGGCAGCGATTGTCCCCTTGTACTTGGCACTGGTGAGGTTACACTTCGCATTCTGCGTTCAGCTTTGGGCCTCTCAATTCAAAGAAGGCACTGAGGTGCTGGAGTGAGTCCAGAAAAGAGAAGAGAGTCTGGAACACAAGTCTGATGAGGAGATACTGAGGGAGCTGGGGTTACTTAGTCTGGAGGAGGCTCAGGCTCAGAGCTCACCACTCTCTACAAATAATTGAAAGAATGGTGTAGTGGGATGGGCACTGGTCTCTTCTCCCAAACAAGAAAGGATATGGCCTCAAGTTGTACCAGGGAAGATTGAGATTGGATATTAGGAAAATTCCTTCACAGGAAGAGTTTTTAAGTGTTGAAACAAGCTGTCCATGGAAATAGTTGAATCACCTGCAGATATTTAAAAGATGCGTAGATGTGGCATTTATGGAAATGTTTTAGTGGCAGTGTTAGTATTATGGTTGGACTCAATGGTCTTAAATGTCCTTTCCAATATAAATGATTCTACATTTCTGTGATTTACTTTTTAAACAAGGAATACATTGACTTATTGTATTTTAGGAAAATTTAGATGATAACACAGGACAACATATCTCTATTCCAGTGGTTTCTGGGACATAACAACTTAGGATAATTTAGTTCAATTGTCAGCATAAGAATAGATTTTTTTTTTCCACAAAACAGTAGAGGACCCAAAGCATATGAAGAAAAAGTCCTATTTAAAAATCACAATTGTGTTTAAAGTAGGGCAGCAGTTCCATAGCAGAATAGAGCTATTGTACAGTCCACTTTGTCTGCAAGATCAGTTCCTTCAAGGACCATAGCAGCAAAAGTTTACTTTCAGATACCCACCTGCTCTTCTCACTGAATTATGTGTGAAAATAATGTGCATATTTGAAGGCTGTCATGACCCAAATAAGTCAATCTTTACTATTTATTTTTTATAATGAGTCAATATGGACTGTGAATTTTATATAGGTCTATGAATAAATAGTACTGAAGTCTTTCAGGTTACCTGTTGTTAGTTTTGAAAAGTCTTCAGAGCTATTTCTAAATCTGCTAATTCAAAAGAGAAATATCAATGGACAGCAAAAGATCAGGGAAAAGATCTTAAAAATAAACCATCTCTAATTACTGATTTTTGCAGTGTGATGAAAAACAAAATCCTATGTATTTGTTGTGTTAATGTCACTTATTTTCCTTATTTTCCTTTTGTTCCTCCTTTTGTCTACTTTACTAGAATACTGCAAAAGGAATTATTATGGGAAGAGCCTTCAAGTTACATTATAATCCTTTGTTTAAATGAGTAATAGAAACCAGAGAATGATTTTTTTTTTTTTCCCAGTAGAGGAAACCTTTAAGCATACCAATATAAGGAAAGCTGTTATTTAGAACCAGACAACATTTAACAAAACAAACATAATGATAGGATTTTATTTGAACTGATTAAAATGAAATTTTTAAAAATTGTTACCTTTTATTTCTACCTGTATTGAAGATTCTGTATTTTTCATATTGATCAAATCTCCTTATCTTTTTTCAGTTATATCAAGTTATTCCCTGATAAAGGAATTTCATCTTTGGAGCTTTTTTTCTTGCCTTCCCTCTGCTCTGCTGGTTGTTATTAGTACTCAATATTCCCTACAAACCTCATACTTTTCTCCATCTTTTCTCAAGGTAAGACAATTTTAAGACATTTCACTTTACTGCAACATCTGCACTTTCTGCTGTGACATTGTGATGGTTCATTGTATGATTTTGGTGCTATGTTTCTGATAACCTCTACAAGTGGCTTTACTATATCTCAGTTTGATTTCTGCTCATCATTAATTTTTTTTCTGTTAAGTATGGCATGATGTTTTGTATGTTGACTTCTATAGATTAGATCAAATAATCTTTCTTCTTTCTTACCTGTTGCCTACATTTCCTTGTATTGCCCTCTCAATGGTTTTACTCTACATGATTAATGCTTTCCACTCTAATAATATTGCTCAGCACAGTGGCTGAGGTTATAATGAAATTGAATCCATAATGTAGTTAAAATCAAACTGACTATTTCTCTGAAAGCATAATTGCAAGTAAAGTAGTGGAATGGCTGGAAGTGTTCTGTAGTTAAGTGGTTTTGGATCCACAGAAGTCATGCTGGACCTGCCCTCTTCACTGGAAGTTTCTCAGTCGTGAAATGTGCTTCTACTTTTTAGATTATTTTCTTCAAAATTTATAAGAAAATATTGTCTTGAGGGTTTTTTCCCATCTATTTGCCTACTCAATAAGTTCAAGAAAATCTAGCAGAGGATAACATATTCTGAAAGGTAATATTTTCCTGTAAATACCTTAAAGATGGCCTTCCAGAACAGAGTAGATCTATCCACTGAGGCCACACCACAAATTTTATACCTGACTTCTTTGAACTACACAATTCACACATTTGCATCCGCATGGAAGGAAGCTATAAAATGTGCTTTAGACACTGCTTCTAGAATATTTGGATAAAACACAGAGTGAGGAAAGAAGAGTAGCCTGAAACATGGTGAATATAAGAAATTATTTTACAACTGACTACAGGGTTACAGAATAGGAAAGGAGGACCAGAACAAATAGTGATAAATAAGTAGAAATGAGTGGGATTTGGTCTATTGCATAGAGAATGTGTGGGAAAAAATAGGATTGAAAAACAGATTTAGTCAATTCAGTGTCTCATTGAATTAATATGACTGGTCACTGCACAGCCTTGGGTATTTGTAGTATTTTGATAGAGAGTAGCATTATTATTCACTGCTCAAAAGGAAATATGTCTTCTACCTTTTTGGTCCTGAGTTTCATGCTATCAGTCTTTGTGTCTGTCTTCATTAGTGGTCCTGTGTTGTTCTTTTAGCTCCTTGGTTTAGATGCCCTTGTTATTTGTGTACTTTAGTCACTAATAGATTGTTCAGAGAAACAGATATCTCCTGTTACACTGGCACTGGATGCCCGTCATTGTTTTTTTTCTTTGGAATATAGCTAATTTCTAAAATTCTAAATCAGAAATTCAAGTATCTAATTCTGCTTTACTTCTTCATTTGAATTAAAAATTAAAAAAATACAAAACCAAACCAAACAAATCCCCACAATTAACAAAAACAATTTAATTTCAAAGAGAAAAACAATCTTTCAATTCCTTTATCATCTGTTTGAATGTTTCAGAGCTTTAGTCTCACTTACTTCCTCTCTTCCTTATCTCTTCCCATTGACAGTTCTATGAAGAGACTGAATTCTTGCATTCACTGCTTCCAGGCATGGATATGGTTTCTTGTCTGGAAAGCCAACAATTTTATTAATATGGGTCCCTTTGTCCAGTTGTGGTTTTTACATATTCTGGGTCAGGGATGACCTCACCAGTTTGACTACTGTCACTAGACTTCATCTACCAACTGCTGTGCAAAAAAATTAAAAGCATCCATGCTTGTAAAAATAAATGTTTCTTTTTAAGGTATGTTGTGTACTGTATTTAGCTGTGAGAGTCAAGCCAATTCCATGAGCCGTTTTAGAGTTCTCTTGAGCTGGAGACTAAGATATTTAAGTGTCAATGTACAAACAGTCCAATCTAATGTCCTTTATGAAATATAATTGCCCTAATAAATTTATACAGATATTTCTGTATCAATATTTGTCCATGATCAACTTCTGATTCTTGCAACCTTTTTCAAAAATCAACCTCTGTTCGTACAAACAGTCCAATCTAATGGCCTTTATGAAATATAATTGCCCTAATAAATTTATACAGATATTTCTGTATCAATATCTGTATCAATATTTGTCCATGATCAACTTCTGATTCTTGCCACCTTTTTCAAAAATCAACCTCTGTTCATGCTGAGAAATAAGGTTATAAATGTTTCTAGAGACAAGCAGTCTCTTACCTCCTTTTTTTTTTTTTTTTTTAATGTTTCTGACCATCTGTTTGACTTGGAGGGTTTGAAGGGTTTTTTTTGTTCTTTTGTTTCTTTTATAATTGCAGATCTTTTTCTTTCAGTGTCTTTCATTTTCCTCCCAGACCTGAAGCCTGAGCTCAGAAATGTTTAAGTTAATCAGACTGAAACATGTACATCCACTGTGGATGACTCTACATTAGAATGTGTTCCAGTTCCTATATACTGAAGTATAAATAAAAAAAAAACCCAAAAATTAAAAAAAAAAAAAAACACCAACGAAAAAAACCCCACAACACTAGAAATGGAGAAGATGATAAAAAACAAATTCAGGAAAATGGCTGTGTGCTCTTGAGTTGAAAAAAATAATGTAACTTTTCAGTTCAACAACTGATATATGCATTATATGGATGAATTTGAATTCTCATTGCTCAACTCTGTTTTGTAATTCAGAAACACCTTTGAAAAAAAAGAAGCCAAAAGCAAAAACAAAAGAAAGCAAACTTAAAACATTAAACCGAAAAAAAGCATCTTCTTTTTATTTTTGAACAAGTCAAGGTTATAAGAGTTGTGTTTGTGAAGACAAACAGCATAATCTCCTTTCAGTAAAGAAGGTCAAAGGATGTGAAATAAAAAAGAAAAAAGGAAAATTACAATAACCTAGAAAATCACAAACTTTCTTTGCCATGAGATCTTTTTTATTTTATGCAGTAAACACTGAACAGTTTCCAAAATTTTCTATTATCAAATCTCCATTTTTTCTTCTCCAAACTGATGTAAGGATTCTCAAAGGTAGGATGTCTTTTAAATTTCACCTGCAGTGTGAGCAGTTTCATCTTTTCTATTCTACTCTAAGAAAGCAGGATAATTATCTTTCTTTACCTGGTAATTCTTTGCCATAATAAAGAACCATTCTATGAATCCACTTTTGGAGAGGTCAACTGTTCCTCAAAATGAAAGGTAGCAAAAATAAAATTAATAGGTATACAATGAGTAATACATATTTTTGTGTCTTCCCTTGAAGCATTGTGGTTAAAGGTTTCTAAAGATTAGTGGTGGGTTAGCCATGCTGAAAGTTAGAATGTTTTTCAGTTGAAAAATCCAAATAACTATATGACGAATGGATTATCTGCCCTCCCCAGTCTAGACAGGGCAATCTGGTTGATGAGGGTTTTCCTTCAAAGTTTAAGCATGTTCCATGAAGAAAATAGCCACTGGGATGCAATATATTAAAAAAAAAAATAAATTAAAAAAATCCTAAAAATTAAAAATAAATTTAAAATTTAAAAAATCAATAGAAACATGTAAACTTTAAGAGATTTCTACATTTTATCACAAAAATACT
>JACBWW010000061.1:2814263-2893002 GCA_020086605.1 Lanius collurio | reverse complement strand
ATAACAACAGATCTGCCCAGGCTGAGTTGGATATAAATTTAGTCTAAGCATTTGCTGTGTTTGGTATGGAGCCACAGGTTACAATGTGGCTTGATCAGTTCATGTGGGTGTAGTACCTAACCTTGTCTATATTCCAATATATGCTTCTCTCAGGGATCATTTTCAGAGGAGGGAGAGGAATCAGGATTGCTTTGTTGCTCTATTGTGTGATATCAGTTTATGGCATGGGAACCCCTAGGGCAATGAGGGTCATTTGGGATATGTTTTCACTGTTGCTCTCCTACCTCAGGTGCTACCCCTTTGGGAGTCCATTAAAAATTGCACCCAGTCTGTGGGGGGAAAAGGGAAGAATTATTTCCCCCATCCTTTCACCCCCTTTTCCCCCTTCAGACCAATTACAACAGCTTTTGAGAATTTTGAATTCCCTTTAGGTGTTAAGGATAGCACAGTTTTATTGCTAATCTTGCCAGGTCTCCTCAGTGTGGCCCACAAAATGTTCAGGATCAAGAAAGAGTTTTCTAGGAAGGTCATTCTAAAATCTGCCCTGAGGGTAGATAGTCAAGAGGGCATTGAATGTGGGAGAAAATGAGACAGTTCTTGGGGATAGTCTCTGCTCCAATGGTTCGGAAGTTCACCCTGAGGAGGGTAGACTGCAGTCTTACTTGGGAACAGTGCTTCTCAGGAGAAGTATCCCACTGCATATTCATTTGGAAACTATGCAAGAACAAATCTATAAACAACCATTTTAAAAACAAATCTGCGACTACCTCAATTTCATCTGGAGTAAAGACATTAAGTACTTTTAATGCTTAGATGAAGCTTGTAAGTTAGCAGACAGCCTCATTTCCATAGCAGCCAAATTTTATGAAGCCCTAAGCCAATTATTTAATTAGTTAATTTGCTCAGTCACAAATAATTTGCACGTAGCTCTAAATGTCAGATTTGAAAACACTGGGGACACTTAGTCCTAGTGGAAAGCATATTACTGAGACTAGAATTCCCTTACAAGATATTTCCTGGAAGTCTCAACAGGTTTGAGGAATGAAGATCAGTTTGTATTGATGATTGTGTTGAAGAGTGGGGAGGAAAGTGTGGAAAGCAGTAGTATGCATCTTAATATATTTTAGGTGGTGAGCTTGGTTGACTAAATAATTCCTCTAGAGACAGTCTATCTATTCTAATATCTCATTTTAATTTGAAAAATTTTAGGGTGTATGTCTGTTCACACAACTTCTCCATCTTCTAAACTGGTATTAGAAAAGGGAATTTTAGCCCTCTGGATGAAAAAAAAAATATGGGCTAAAGGAGAATATGAGCATTCTTTTTAGCAGTTTATTCTGTTGCAGTCTCCAGATGTATTCTGTTTTTCAAAATTCCCATCCTTTCTGGTCATTAAAACTTTCTGTCTCCATAGTGTAATTTTTAATATTTGTGACTCCCTGTGCCTTCATCCATGTGTTTTCTATGGTTCTTCCCAATTTTAAGGACAGGAAGAAAATGAGGAAAATATAACTCTTTGCCTGTCTTTTTCCCCCTTACTAATGTACTATAACAATAAGACAACTGGCAAATAATATGCTAGGTTTTTTCAGAAGTACTTTTGCTTACCGGCTGAGTGAGAAAAGTTATTCTCAAGAATTGCTCTTCCAAGACTTTCCTCAACCCTACAATAAAGTAATCTGCAAGAGTGTTTTAAATTTCCTGATTATTGACAATATTGAAATTATGGGATAGTGCACATAGAGAAAACTTTGGGAAAAATCTAAGGGACAATCATTACACTTTTGTCCCAGGTAATTGTAATTTCCAAAAACATTTCCAAAATATCTTTGCAGCAGTTTCTCTCCCCCACTTAACAAAATCTTTACTTTCCATGTGTCTGGTTAGGTACCTATTACATTTTTTACCCCCTTAGCAGCTGTGATGTTCCTCTCTCCAAATCTACTTTTGGTTTCCTCTATCAAGATCATAATTGCTGAGTTTTCAAGAGAAAAATAAATCCTACTCAAAAGTAAGAAAAAAAAGGTAAATCAAAGCTGTCAGCATCCAGCATTTCTTAAAAATCAGATTTTTAAGTCACCAGCATGGGTTTTTTTGAATGGATCAAAACTCCCATTTCTGAATATGGGGTGATTGCACAGAGATGACTAAAGGGTTTTGTTCCTGATGTTATTTACTTTCCTAATGTTCTTCTCTGTGTGATCTGTGAGGTTTACATGTACAATAAATGAAGTACGATCTGAAGTCTTCAGCCACAAATGATTTCTTGTTCTAGGAAATGTTGTCTTAAAAGTTACATTCAAGCAGACTGTGTCAACCTCAATTTTGCATTACAAAATGTTTCTAGAGAAACAGCACTGTGGAGAAGGCAAGAAGGATTTTTTTTGTTGCTATTTTTTGCAAGTTGAAAACAATGACAATAATCCAGCTACATGGATTAATACACATAAACCAGACTACCTCAGACAGTATGTGTCATGCAGTGATTTATCTTGTAATTTCCTCTCTCTCACACACAAGCACACACTCTCTCACATGCACAAACATAAATATTATTCTTCAGCCCTTATCTCAAAAATATTTGGATACTGCATCACAAGTACTGAAAACCCGGGCTGCAAAGCTACTGTTATTAGCTCTATTCTCTGTCTTACTATATTTTTTTTTCTTGCGATAAAAGGAGAATTAAAACACCTCTTTCATATTGTCAAAAAGCGAATTAAAGTTAAAAATAATATTAAAAAATACAAGTTTATTGTAAAAAATACCACTCAAGGCCAAACAAACAGATACCCAGAAATCCCTAATATCTCTCTCTAATTTTACACATAATTCAGCCCTTATATAAATGCTAAAGGTAATATTGGCTCTGAGAACATAGATGTTTATCCTCAGGCCATCAGCAATAAAGCTAGCTTCATGTAGCATGATAAGTAAATGCAGATACATATTAAAGGTATTATTGGTTTACTACCTTATTTTTTCATGTTGTAGGCAAAGCTTCCATCTGTTGTACAATATTAAGCTCCCCCGTTTAATCTACTTATTGTTTAATTTTCTCTCTTTTCTTTTTGTTTTTCAAAGACACGTTTTCATTTTTTTTATCATTTACTGCAACACTATTTTTTCAATGCTGCCTACATTGTTTTCTTGCAGAAACTTCATTTACTTATTTCTGAACTCAGCCAAAATACTGCAGAAAAAGAGTCATAAATAAAAAAAAAAAAAAAAAACCCACAATATTTTCTCTGAATACTGCATAGGTGTTCCATAATTAAAGGAGGGCAAAACTCTGGTCCCAGGGAGACATTGAAAATCAATATATCAATATTTCATAAAAATAAGGAGTTCCTCCAATAATTCTCTATTTTTACACCATGCAAATGGTTTATATTTGAATTTGCCAATTGAAAATTAAAATTAGCCATCTCCTTTTTATCTAAGGGCTTGGAAAATATATATTTTTTTTATTGATTTAGCTGCTGCTTTATGGGGTAGATACAGACCAACTTATAGTCTTATGTTTTGTTACTTTGTTTTAGTTTGGTTTGGTTTTAATCCTGGGCACTCATAAAATAAAAGTGATTTAACATCTGCTGTACGAAAGGGACAAACATTTGTGCACATTTTGTAAAAGTGTTGTTTTTATTAATTTATCTCCTTGATTAAAAGAATGACAAAAGTGTGACTTTCAGCTGCATCCCAAGGTTAAAAGTTTTGATTTAAAATGACAGGTAGACTTGAATGATCTTCCAATCCAGATTTGTTAAGAAGTCCATAATGATATGAGTCTCATAAGAAGTTATGGGACACAGTGAAACTTTCTTCCTACTCTCAGAGAATAACTCAAATACTTTTCTCATAACGGTTCCAGAAGGTGGCAGAATAATAATTATGACACTGAAAAGAATAAATCCTGTTGGTTTTGTTTTTTTTTTTTTTAAATAGACATTTTTTCTTGTAGCTGTGATACGACTGTGTTCATTGCTCTGATTAGTGCTGGCAAATTTCATTTTAATATTTTGGAGTTTCTGTATTTCACTTTTGCAGGAATTTATGATTCTTTGTTTCTCTTTTTTTTGATTTAACTTCAAGCTTAATTTTGCAGAAAAAAAAATTTAAAATAACAACTACGAATATTTTTTAAAATATAACAAATTAAAGAGAATCAAAAAGTAGGTGGACTAGCACATAAACCTATTATTGCCTTCATTAAGGAGATTTATAAAATAAGGAGAGAAATATATAGTCAGTCACTGCTTTCTACTGTTTGCCAGTGTAAAAATTGAGTATTTCCACTAAAATGAGACAATTACTCAGAATTTTTTATAGCTGACCAAGATTTGGTGTAAAACCATGATGTTGGTCATACTTTTTTTTAAGCTGCAATAAGAGGAAAGCACATTTGGTTGAAAAAACATAAATTCTCCTTATAAATTTAATTAGTTTTCAATATTCTCATTCAATATGAAATATGCAGTAAATAAAAGCATAATTCATCCTAGGACCTAGTATTGTTTAGAAACTTAGGTTCCAAAGATGTTTGTTTCAGGTGATGGACTTTCATATTTGGTTGTCATAAACAAAACTGCATTTTAGAACTTAAAGAACTCTAGTACGGTTTCAGAGGAATATTTTTATTTTAGTGTATGTGATATATCCAAGTAAATGTTCTTATAAGAATACAAGGGAAAAAGTTTCACATGTACCTCAGTAGAACATGTATTACTGAACTGTGAATTTTCCTAAATATGCATGGTAGGACTTCATTATTTCTTGCTGTATTATGAAATCACAAAAAAAATAATCTCTGGAACTATGAAGCCTAATGATTTTTGTGAAGGAAAATGGGAGGGGGTTGCCCACGTGCAATCACTGAGCTTCAGTTTGGATTCTCATCTCATTATATACAGTCACATTAGAGCATCTAATTGTCACCTCAGGCCTCAGAATCTATCAATTTATAGAACTAAATCCCTAAACCAAGCTAGTTTGACTAGCAGAGCAGTGCTGCATCAACATGGGTACAGTGAGGTTAGCTAAAGGCCAAGGGATACAGCCTGAGAATGACCCCACAATTAACATGCCAGAGCAAGACCTCTCTGTACTGCCATGTACCAATCACTCCCAGCAAAGGCATTCTCCTGAAATCTGGTAAATATTCACAGGAGGGATATGGGTGAATTGCCTTGGAAATCTATTTGAATCCCATATTCATACAGATTTTTTGAAAGGTATAATCAAAAGGAAATTGTCCTACTGCAGGGGGTAGTGAATATCAAAATGAAAGGAGTAATAATACAGAGAAAGCATAAAGAAGCTGTCAGCCCTAGCCCTCTTATGCAGAAAGGATGGGAAGTTTAGAAATGTGCAAACACATTAAGGTCAGACTTTTACTCTACCTGAGACTGATTTGGACAGTTTTACTTCAGAGTAAAAGTAGAATGCCTTGTGTTAAGGATATTCTCATATTTGGACAGTTTTACTTCAGAGTAAAAGCAGAATGCCTTGTGTTAAGGATATTCTCATATTACTCATGCTAGTTTCCCTGAAGCTTTAATGAACACAGCTTCTTGTTTGCTTGCTTGTCTTCTTGTGAGTGAAGACAAGTCCTTGGAAGACAGAATGATGAGGAAATGTACCTGAAAATAATAATTTGACAGCCTTATATTTTGTAAGGTGTTTTAATTAAATTCATAGAATGGGATTTATCTCTTATATCTTCATACAGCTAAAAAGTAATTATCTATGTCAATGGCAGTCATCTTGTTTCCCTTTTTCAGAAGAGAAATAAGTGTCAGCATTCTTTCCTAAAGTGAGTACCTAAAATCCTCCGCTGAGACATCAGTATCTCTCCACTGACTATATATGAGTGCCCCTGGATTAGCAGTTTAGATTTATAGGTCTAATGATGCCTAAAAGTATTAAAATCAATGGCTGCCATTATTCCTTGGCGACAGTTTATTTTCCACAAAAACAGAGCACATTGAAATATCAGCTTAGTAACATCATATTGGACGGGCTTTTCCTCTATTAAATAGTACTATTTTGCAGTTATACTTGTTGTACAGTAGGGATCAGTACTGCCCCCCAGGCTCTTAAACATCTTTGTAAGTGATCTGGATGATGGGATGGAGAGCACCAAGTTTGCTGATGACGCCAAAGTGTGTGGTCACATAATCACCTCAGAAAGGAGAGGTATCTTACAGTGATACCTGCACAGGTGGGAATAATAGCCTAGAAAGAGCAGTATGAAGTTTAATAAAGATGAGTGAAAAGTCCTGCACCTGGGACAGAATTACCAAAGAGTGATGACTTGCATCTGTGAGGTTGAGGAGAAGTCATGCTGAAGGAGGCACAGGGGTCCTGATGGAAAATAAGCTGAACACAGGTCAGCAGTGCCCTGCCGCAGCAACAAAGGTAAATCAAACCCTGGAGAGCATCCATAGGGGCATTATCAGCTGAGACACAGACACAGACACAGTCATTTCACTCCACGCAGCGCTTGTGAGGCCCCACCTCAAGGATTGTGTCCAGTTCAGTTCAAGAGAGATGTAGAGACCAGAAAGGATTCAAAGGAGAGCCACAAAAGTTATCAAAGACCCAGAACACTGGTCCTGTGAGGAAAGAAAGAAAGAGCTAGGTCTTTTCTCCCTGGAGAAGAGAAGGCTTGAGATGGAAATTATCACAATATTCCAGTACTTAAAGGATATTTACAAAGAGGACAGAGTGAAAAGTCCTGCACATGGGACTTCATGAGGAGCCACATGGAGAAGACAAGGAATAAGCGGTAGACATTGCACTGGGAAAAGTTTCATCTCAACATAAGAAAGAAAACTTTTGCAATGAAAGAAGTCATTCATGGGAGCAACCTTTCCAGGGATGTGGTAGAGTCCCTACTCAGTGGGGGACTTTAAATTGCAGTTGAAGAGGGTGCTAGATAATGTCATCCAGACTCCCTTCCCCATAAAAGATTAAACCAGATGGTCTCTTGAGGTCCTTTCTAACCTGTGCTGTTCTATGGTTCTGTTCTACAATTCTAAATTTTTCATTCACGATATTGCATTAACTCATTTCACCCTATAATGTGGGTAAAAGTCAATCTGATATCAGAAAATGAGTATTTTCATTGGTCTTTGCATAAGCTTCCATGAGCCTGTGCAGAGAACACTGCCTATGGGCTACTGTGAATCTGCTTTCTGATAGGTCTCAATGACACACTACATTTGGTTTTTCGTTAACATTTTTAGCATTTCCTTTTTTAATTTGAACTAGTCACAGTTTCTGCTCTCATCAAAGTACAAAACCTGTAGAAGAGTCCAATAAATCTACCGTACTTAGACCAGAGATCTGTACTTACCACTATAGCCATATCTATATATATATAAATAGCTGTTTCTATCCTACCAGGTTTAAAATTTTCCTAGGTTTAAAATGGATCTGAATATTTGTAGATGTAGGTTAACCCTGATACAGAGCTCAGCCCCATACAGGTTCCTCACTACTCCCACAATGGGATGAGGAGAGAATCAAAAGGGCACAAACAGAGAAAATTTGCCAATTCAGATAAAGATAGTTTAATAGGTAAAGTTGTGCATGCAAGCAAAGTAAAACAAGGAATTCATTCACTGCCTCCCTTTGTCAGGCAGGTGTTTTTCTATTTCCAGGGAAGGGGGGTTCTAGCACATGTAGAAAGACAAATGTCATAACATCAAATTTATGTATGTATGTATCCTTCTTCACCCCGCTCTCTTTGCTAAGCACAGAATCATATGACCTGTGATATCCCTTTGATCAGTTGGGGTCAGCTGTCCTGTGTCCCCTCCCAACTTCTTGTGCATACCCAGCCTCTTCACTGGCAGGGCAGAATGACAAAAAAAAACTTGACACTGTCTGAGCACTGCTCATCAGTATCTAAAACATCAGTGTGTTACCAACACTATTTTCATCAGAAGTCCAAAACAGCACCATGCAAGCTACTGTGAAGAAAATTAGCTGTATCCCAGACAAATCCACCACAACAGTAAACAACTGCAATAGTTGTGATGTAAAAAGCCATGAGTTCCTAATCCAAACTAAATTCTGCTTGGTAAAAGTAAAATAGAACAGTCTTGAAGCTATTCTAATTTACAAACCACACAGTCAAGTAAGAGCATAGAATCAATTGTTTATTCTACTGAGCAGGTCCTAAATAAACACTAGTTCCACTGAACAAAAATACCTAGACTGCTGTGCTTTTTGTCCACAAAACAGGCTTAACCCATCAAATTGTAGAAGCCTAAATTAATAAGTAAAGTTGTAATATGCAACATGTAAATAAATCTTATATTGAAACCTGTGAAAATAAGTAGGATTGAGGAAGCCAAGGAATGTATTGCTTTTTTTGGTTGAAAAACAAATCCAGAGTTACCTGCCTTGGCATGAGATAAATCTCATTTGATTTGTTTGGACTTGCATGGCAAAGTTTGCCTGGGTGGTTGTAGGATGTCTGTGTATTAGTATATTATTCTCTAATATTTGATTTATTACCCTTTCAAGTGTGTTTGACTTTGAAGATGTTATCATGGGAAGCATAAAGTGCATGTTATTCAGTAATAGAAAAATTGTACAGCATTCATGTTTTGACCAAGGCTAAAGAGCTAAAACCTCCTAAAAAGGTAAGTAACTGGATTCATACCAGGTGTGATTTCTTTGCTTCTTTTCCTTCATTGGCTTTGTACATTGGACAGTTTTGGACTATGAGTTTCAGATATATTTTAAAATTATAATTTTTTGAAGGGGCTTCAAATTTTAGAAGGGAGCTGGCACTTCAGCAGTAGACTCAGCGAAGAAAAATGAATGCTGAAATATCAGAGATTCACTCTCATTTCTTGACCTGGGGTAAAGACTATGGAACATTGGCAAAAAGTCTACAGATACACTTCTTTTTCTGTGCGTTTTCTGCAGATATAAAGGACTACTCTTTCCAGAATTGTCACAGGTAGATTGCATAACCAAGAAATTGATATTTTCCTATAAGCTTCAAATGTTCACATGTAGGAAATATGGTCTAGAATGTTGTGGTAAAAATATTTTATCAGCATGCCACATTATTATCAGACAGTGAAGCCATAAAAGAATTATAGTTTTCTGGGTAATCTTTGTTAATATAACCCTACTTACATCTTCATGTCCTCTCCATATGCTCTCTGAAAATCATTGTGGAAAAGATCTTAGGGAATTAGAGTGTTTGCTGTAAGTAGCATTTGTTACTTATTCACCTCTGTAAAACTCTACATTCATTTATCACAAGACAAGTATATGATGTTAAAGTATAGGCTTTAAATATTACTTAATTTTTAAAAGATTTTTTCAGGAGGATCATTTCAAAATTATTATCAAAGTCAAAACCCACTGAATACTACCAGAAAAGTGGGAATGCCTGTGTCCCAGTGGCATCAAAGTCTTAAAGGAAAATACAGAACCTTAATTTTGTCATCTCCAGTCTAGACTGAAAATATGTTGAGTCAGAAAGAAGACGCATTCTACTTTTAAAGAAATGAACGCAGTGTTTTGAGGAGACTGTTTAAAATGCTATAAATAATGTCAGCTTCTTGAAACTATTGAAACTGTGGAATATCACAGATAATTCTAAGGAACACAGTCTAGAAAACATAAGGCAAAAACATTGCACAGTGTTCACCTAAAAACTGTGGGAGTGTTCAGCTGCATGGGTCAGCTGTAGCACGTTCCATGATACCTCAGTGTGGTGTACAAGTACAGATGCAATGGAGAGAGGGCCCAACTGTAGCTATTGAGAGGTAAGGGCTCCTTTGAGAGACAGAAGAAGGAATCACAGGCCTTGAGCAAAGTGCCTACAGGCATTATTTGCCTTTGAAAACAATTTCTGTAACATTCATCAGAATTGCTGCTGTGGAGTTTCAGGTCAACATATTGTCATGAGATGCTGTGGCAGGAAAAATCTCTTTCACAGAAGTCTATCTACCACTTCCCTGCACATTTACTACTGCAGAATGACTGATGTAAAGCAAAGACAAAAACATGAATTGAGACAAAATGGAAACAAATCTATGGTTAACATTCAAGAATGAACAATTGTGCGTTGGGCATAAAATACTGTCTTCACTCACACTTGCAATAAAGTTTGACTTTCAGGCTACAGCACAATTAATTTGGGGCTTACATTAACAACTATTGTCATTTATAATGTTACCATAACTAAGAGAATCCTGTTTGTCATTCTCCATGCCCTCGGCAAACATTTAAACAAACACACAAATACATTTTCATGACAATTGCAACAAAACTATCAAGAAAGTTACTACTCTTGTTGCTAACCCCTCCAAAACCTAAGCAAATAACTTATATTTTAGATGTTTAAGGTTTAGGGCTTCAATTTTTCACATCCTTAAAAGAGTTTATTGACCTAAATGTTCCCTCTGTTGTACAATATTATATATGTCCCACTCCGCATATAATATGATAAATAACACAAATTTCTAGCCCTTTTTAAGTAGTCAAATGTTCATTGTCCTGAAAATATTTATACAGATGTATGCAATGATGATGATGAGGATGGCAGTGATAAAGATATTATAATCGAAATACTTCCCACTTTTTCTGGTGAAGATTCTAAAAGGTCATTGCTTTGAAACTATCAGGTTGTACCTGGAGTTCTCCTTAATGCTGCTATAGCAGGATTGTGATGAAAACCTGTGCGATTTTGTGGGTTTTTTTTCTTTCTTTTCAAGGCTACTAGATGTGCTAGCAATAAGTGTTTTTTACAAATGCTGTAGTATTACCCAAATTAAAATTACAGACAAAAATATATTGATACGAAGGAAAATATAAAATCTCATTTTTATTACTGTGTTCTAAAGACTTAACAACATTAAAAAAAATCATCTAAGACACAAAATCCAGACAAGTACAGAAAATTATTTGGACTATTTGGACAGTATTAAATATCTAAATATAAATGAGACACTGTTAATATTTGACTACACTAGTTATAACAGTAATGCTGTCCCTTTGACTTGCACAACACTGTGATATCACCATTATAATGACAAATGGAAAACATGAAAGAAAATAAAAGAGAGTTCATATCTAGTTCATGAAGAGATGCCACATCCTTCTGAATGTATGAGGCTGAAATCAACAGTCTCTTGGGAATTCCCTGTAATTTGGTTTGATATGAAAATTTTAGACCACTTTAGTATTTTATGCATTAATGAATGGCCCTTAGCCATGCTAGTTATGAAGCTTGTAATGAGGTTGCTAAAATACTATATTTACACCTCCATTTCATCTAACATAAGTACATCTCAAATTCTCTGTTTTAGAATTCTTTTCCATCATTTATAAGAGATGTGGGAAAGGTTAGATTTGTTTGTGTATTTTATTTTGGTATACAAGGCAGTGTGGAACAACTGTAAAATTTTTTCCTCTGAGCTTTAAACGACTAGAGTGAAAATATGACATGACTGTTCATATATAAGAAGGAAACTGTTGTATTCAATTTCCTGTACAGATGTCAGCATTATGATGGTCAAAGGAATAGAAAGAATTGCAATGAGATGTAAATAGGAATAAATCTCAGTAGAAAACATATCAAAATTTTGCAAACATACGGCTTTTGAAATTTGATGTCTGTTTGTATTTACCTTGCCTGTAAAGTGAAGCGTGCCATTCATCTACCTACCATTTTCAATTAATCTTCTTTTCATTGGTTATCTTTGAGCCTAGTAAATTCACTATGATTTTTAAACTCTTCTTGCATAAGCGTTTACAATTGACTAGATTTGCCTTATAATTTGTTTCAGACTTCATCAGTCTAAGTGCTTCTGCCTCTCTTTCCTCATGTTATATAAAGATGAAGCAGCAAATAAAAGAATGTGTGATGGTAATCTTTTTTTTTTAAATTTTGTGCATGAGTCACTTTACTTGTACAGATGACAAATGGCATCTTTAATTTGACTTGCATATCATTTAGACACTAGTTAAAGCAACACATTTTTTATTAAGGGTTGCATGAGGTCTTCTAAATGTTCCACAGTAAACCATTCACTTTATTCAGGTTAAAATGCTGTCAAATCTTGCCAGACAGACAAAATACTGACCTGTTTTGTTTTAGTACCTATTCTTATATATATGTGTGTGTATTTAATTTACATTTATACAAAATATAATTATCTCCTACTTCAGGCAAATGAAAATATAATCAATTCTCCTTTTCATAATCATAATGCAACAAGATAAATAATCTTACAACTTTCAGGTGAAAGTGTATTACATTTTGATTCTTTCTTCTTTCATCACTCCTTTCCCATCTCTACCATCGTATGAGTTAAAATTGCTATAACTGAGTGTTTATTTGTTATATAAACAATAAATTTTTCACTTCCTTTTTAGCTAATTTCTTTTTAATAGATATATACATAGAACTTAAGTGTAAAGGATCCACAATAATTTCTGTTTAAGACACTGTGTATCACAAACTAACAATTTTGCTAGCATGTTTGTCCCCATAATTTTTTTTTGAAAAAAGCTTGTGTTTCAAATGGTTGTTTAACTTCAGTATGATGACACACCAAAGATATTTGTCCTTTCTTTTGAGAATGTTTTTGTTAAAATAAAAGATTATAAACACTGTAATCAAACTTCCTCTCTATTTTCAATTTGACAAGCTACACAGATTAAACTGTTTTCAAAGTAATTTTTGCTGTTGTTTTCAGGAATTATTTTAACAGCCTTTTATGTCTTTGGATGGTTTTTTCAAGAACCTCAGCAAAACTTTATTTGTTATCTTTAATGTTCCATATGCCAAACAACACCAAAGGAGACAAATTGTTGTCTTATTCCTGCTCAGAGAAGAAGTACTTTTACAATCTATAAACCCAAAGATCATATCGGTCTTTGTGCCTTTGAGATCTTGTCTGAGTTGCCTTTGCATTAAATAACTTAGTTACTTTCAAAGTAACGACTTTCCCTGTTTAGTGGGCATGCATTCCTGTTTCCTAAGTAAACATATTTACCCTGTTGAGATCATTAGTGAAAATGAATAGTTCTTAGTATTTACTGAGACTAGCTTAAAATTTTTTTGCAATAAATTTTCATAGCTGCCTTATGCTCGACATGAATTACCACTTCCCCCATTTGTGTAATTTACACATTTTACAATTAATTATATATTTATTTAAAATTAAAAGAGAAAAAATCCCCAAACAAAGCAGGAGTTTCAAAGCCTGTTGTGCGCTACTTATACTATTCTCCTTTAATGATTTTCCAGTGATAACCAATTGTGGCTTAGTTATTATTCTGTTGAGCTTGAGCTTTGCACATTGTCTGGTGGCCTCTTCTGGCTCTAAAACCTGTGGCTCTCTGAAAGTTGTAGTTGACTTCCTTTTATGAAGGGCTTTGGGAGACAGAAATCACTCTCCTCAACACATCCCTATGACATATCATTTTGAATAAAGAACAATTGTAGTCAAATCACACACCCACTACCTTCAGCCAGATGTGGTGTGATAGAACTCTTTATTCCCCTGCAGAAAAGTGGTCTGATCTGGTGTGTTCCACTTTCGTCCACACTTGTCTAAAATGCAGGCCATACTGATTGTCCTGATGTGTTGAACAAGATGCCTGATCTTAACAAAGGTCATTGAGTTATATTAAAAATTACTGGAATTGGGGGGAGGATGAGTTAACTAATCAGATCATCCTTTCTGACCTCAAACTCTGTATGATTTTTCATGCACCTGGTTTTGACTAGGATGTGGGGGGGGAAAAGAGAAGGCAATACATCTCTCTGGCTGAAAAAGGAAGGATGACAACACTTCTTTTGTTTTTTATTTGTAGTCATCTAAATTTTCAATTTGTTTCCGCATCCTGGTGTATGCTCCTGTCTGCACTCTTCCTGCTTGTGTTTTGGCAGCCAATTTGGGGCTGCATTTCTTAAGAGTATATAAAACTAACATTGTTGTGTGGCTGTTTTGACAGGCAAAGCACTCATGCAAAGCAAGATGAATGGGATGTCAGTTTTCTCTATCATGGGATCTCTATTTCTGACCCAGATGAGAACTGTGAGAACTTGTCACAGAGGCGAGACAAACCAGATATGGCTTTAAATGGGGCTCTAAATCTCATGTAGTTTTGAAGCTACTGCTAGAGTGCTGAATTTGTCATAAAAGACTTGTCAGTTCAGAGTTCATTAAGGTAAAAGATGAGAGTGTTTTATCTGGACACTCTTGAGCCCTCCTATAGTAGAAGTAGGGCCTAGTTACAGCCCTTGAAAGAAAAAAAATGTGCTTTTGCAGTGTTTTCTTCCAGCTTTCCTTTGGATCAAATCTCTGTGGAATAGCTGCTCCTGGCATATAAGTATTTCTTTTCCTTGTTTGTCTTTTTCAGCTTCTTTGTTAAACTTGGAGGTGTGTTTGTGATGTCAATTCAAAGCCCCTTGAGATTTGGCTGGGACTTGAGGTGAGGTGTTAAACTTCACAAGACTGAATTGGAACACTTAAGGTGAGAGACAGGGTTTTAATCACTTGCACTGTGGCTGCCACAGTAGAAACTTTGTGACCTCAGCTGAGTTTTCTTTTACTCAAAGTCCAAAATCAATAGAAGTATTCAAGACTGGAGAAATGACTTGTGTTTAACTTTGCCCCCAAAGTTGGGAAGCATCAAAAAGTGTATTTCTCAGATGTGCAGTTTGAAAACTGTGACTCTAAAATGCTGAATTCTAGTATTTTGAATTCCATGTTTTGTAAATAATTCAGAACTGTAGCACCATCCTTGACAGAACACTTAATGCTTCTTATTCTCAGTCACATTTTCTTCACATCAAAAAGGTTTGTTCTTGTACCAAGGTGCATCTGTACTGATGCACCTTGACATGTTTGGCAGATATTAAACAAGAACAACAACAATTATAGAAATATTTAGGTGGATCACCTGTAGTCTTCCAAAGTTTTTATTTTAGCACATTTATTGTAAGATTCAAAATAGTTATATAAATTGATATATAAAATAAATAGAAAAGATATAAAACATAAAATTGTGTAGATATTGGAAAACAAAGTAGTTTTGCTAGACAAAATCTGGGGGTTTTAGGTAGAGTCTTAGCACTGTCATTGACTTCTTCACTAGATCATATAAAACTAAAATTGATAACGAAGGTATGCTGAGAACTGTCTGGCTGTGTTAAAACATTGATTAATCATATATGCAAACTAATTTTTTTTTTTTTTCTTGTGCCATATATTTCTTTTGGTGCAGCCTAGTAAGTTATTCAATATGGTGTACAAATAAGCCCCTGGAACTGTGCTGCACACAATCCTGCTGTGGTGACCCCAGGTGTACATGACAGTGACATTTGTAGTCTCCACTCAGCATCTATCCACATAAGTATCAACAGTTTTGAGGAAGAAGGAAATAAACTACAACAAAAAATAACACCACATACCTCCTGACAACTCCTGACAAGGATCCTAGACCTGCAATTTTATCTCATCTTATGATTTTTAAGAACAGTAGAATGATTGTCTTATCCTCCAGGTCTGTTTTGTCTTTCTCTTAACCTGCAAAATGTGTTGTAAATATATATCTGTAAAGAAAAAAAACAACCCTTCTTTGACATTGACCAATATTATTGGCCTAATAATGTGAATTAAAACTATATACACTGCTCATCATATAGAAAATCTAGGTATGTCACTGCTTAAGAATCTAAAGTTAGTGGAAGAAAAGGAATACAGAGGTGAAGATACATCTTGCAGATCTGGTTTAGAAAATAATTTCGCACAGAAAATTAATCTATGTCCAGCAACATTTCAAGTAGCTGTCACCAAGGAAAACTGAATGCAGCAGCTGATGATTTGAATTTGATCCAGTACAACAAGATTAAAGGGCAAGTGAAAAGTACTCCAGTTATGTATGAACCATCAGCTGCGCAAATATAAGATGGGAAACAACTGGCCAAATGGGGATGATCTGGGAATTATAGCAGCTTGCTGTCTGAGCATGAGTCAACTGTGTCATGTTGTTACAAAGAAAGCAAATATCAGACTGCCATGTACAAGCAGAGCATCCTCTGCAAAACACAGCCAGTAATCCTTGTGCTTACTCAGCACTGCTCGAGCCTCAGCTGACACACAGTGGCCAGCAGTGTGCCCAGGAGGATGGAGGCAGCACAACTGGAGAAGCTACTGCAGTACCCAAGATGTGGTTCAGATGTATAGAAAACAACTTGTAACAACAGGAACAGTGAAACTTTAGGATGGATTTCTTAAAGATCTCGTAAACACCCTGTTTTTGAAAGCATTTAAGGTCAGACTGAAGAAGTATCAATCAGGAATGACATACTGGTAGTTAATCTTGCTTTGGATGGAGGGACAGGCTGGATGAGCTCTCAGAGCTTCTTTTATCAACATTTTCTATGACTAATCACTCCCTTAATGTCACTTTTTCCTATATAGGTAAAGGAAATGGTTATATAATATCTCATTAGATTTGTAACTAGACAAAAAATATGATTCTTTCTTCACTAGAGATTTACCAAGACTCTTGAATATGAAAGCTTTTATTTCATCCTAAATGAAAGCAAGCTTTGTTCTTCCTTTCATCTGAAAAAAAAAAAAAAAAAAGCATGCTTTCCAAAATAAGGTTCATCATGAGGCAAAATGACTTTTTCTAAAGTTGATTTAGTCCATTTCAGGTTTTGTTTGTATATTTGTTTTTATTTAATATAAATTATCTCTGAAGAACAGAAATCTACTCATAAGTCTCTGCCATGCCTCTTAGTGAACACCAAAAAAGTTCACAAAATTTTCAGATATTTCGTTTGATTAGTCACAAGGAAAACTGTGTAAGTACAATCTTATAGGAAGGATTAGCAGAACTGATGGAAGTGTTTATCTACTTCATGCAATTTTGCAATCAAAGGAAGAAGGACAAAGATCAAGGTGGGCTTTCTGACCAACTCTCACTTATAATTTGTCAGCCAGGCTTAGTGCCTGTAGTAGCTATAACTGTAAACTAAAGGCTTTTTGGTTGGTTTTGGTTTTGGTTTGTTTTGTTTTCTGAAATATTATATTATACATATTCTGTTTTGTGCAGATACCATCACTCATTCTTTAACATTTTTTGCTAATATGAAGTATCTGTAAGAGATTTTTTTTTCCATTTTGAGTGCATTAAAAATACAGTGAAAGTCAAGTTTAAATTAACTATTCCAACATGAAAGTCAGTGGAGGAGGAACCTCAAGATCCCATTTACTTACAGCATGTTTCCAAGCCTGCTGTATGTCTTAGAAAGGTGCAAACATTAGTCAGAGAGAATCAAGACTTTAAATCAAAACTGTGTGTCTTTCTAAAAGATCTATTGTCTCTCAAGCAGAAGATATGAACTTGATGCATGGAGTATAGGTTCAGATTTTATGGGCTGCTACACAGGTGTTGGGAAGAGATAATCATAATGGTTCTTTCCATCCATTCAATATATGAATCTGAATTCACTATAAGCATAGGGAGAGGCAAAGAATAATTCAATGAATACAAATAATCTAAAAAGCAGTAACTACAACAGTGGAAAGACCCTCCAAAAACAGTACCAATAAATACCTCTTATCTTTTACTCTCTTTAAGGAGATAAAAAAATAAAAGGTGTCACTTTCCATTTTTCCTGTTTTCAACTTAACTCATAATCAAATACAATGATAAAAATAAAAAGGTAAAGGTCTATGAGTTATAAAGGTGACTTCTAGTTTTATTGCCCATATGTTATTATTGGCATGTTGGCCGACTCAGTAGGATTTCTGAGATAAAAAAAATGTAAGATGGAAATTAGAAATTATGCTTTCTGGATAAAGGATACGGACTCAATAATAAGAGAACAAGTAGCAAATTTGCTGGTGGTACATTAATCGAGAAATAATTTCCCAATTTTTCCATGCTGCATTTGTTCTACTGTGCTAATGGTCATGGTAAAAATTTGCTGTAGTCATTAAAGTAGCAGATATAAGTACAGACCACACAGGGAGCAGAAACACAGAGTAAGAAGTGGCCATTAAAGTCACAATGAGAAATACGACCTTATCTTTTAACAACAGAGGTGTTAACACAGCAGACTGCCTTCTCATCACACTGCTGTTTAAAGACTTCATTTAAAATACTCCTCGGTCGGCATGCTTGGAAACACCATCCTTTAGCAACTTGAGAGCATAGCATATAGAACTAGAAAAGCATTTAATGGCTATCCCTGTATTACTGGATTTGGGAGTGCTTTTAAGTTAATGGTTGCAGTTTTTAGCTCCTTCCCTCCCTATCAGAAATGCCCCTTCTGTCTTCTTTTTCACATAAAGAAAACTTGCAAGCCAGACTAGGGTTTTGCTTGCTTTAAAAAGACCTCAGGGTACTTATTGAAGCACCTCCCAGGAGCCCATGGAATATTTAGTTTTAATTCCTGCAATTAGAAGCAAATATATCACACAATTTCATCCCAAATTTAGGAAACTACAACTTAAAAATATGGTTTTACCCATCCCTGTTCTAATGAATCACACTTGAAATAGTGAAACATTCAGATATTAAAAACTTTCTTGTCATTTATGAACTGAAGTTATTAATTGACAAAATATATTCTATTATTCTGTTGAAATTAATTTTTTAGCTAAAATAGATCCACTTTCATTTCACTCAGCTGAATTTTTCTCCACCATAAAAGGTTTTCCAAATCCTTTCTCATATTAGTAATCAGTCTGAGCTAATATATTTTGAACTTGACCAGAACTGTATATAATACTCCAGACAGATACAACTAGTGCTTTATACTTGTAGGGATTGTGCTTACTATGCAGGGAGGTAATTCAAGTTATTTTTTCCTGTTTTCATTTTCCACTTGCTCAAATACCTTCCACACTTATTACAAAACACTCTTTTATGAGGATCAGTACACAACTGACTAGTTTTAGCAATTAATAGGAAAAAAAAATTAAAAGGAAAGAGATCAAGTTGAATTTAAAAATGCCCTCACGATAAACAAATGTTTAACACAAATGTTTAACACAAATGTTTCAGTTGCTTTGACATACATGGTTGAAAGTAAAAATAAGATATTCAGTTTCAGCCCTTGTACCTAATATGTTATATATATTAACTACACTTAAAATTTAAAAGCATATGTGGTCTCATGTTTTGAAGGGTTACACCAGTGTTTCCAAAATGAAACATTTATACCCTTTGAATCCATAAAAAGCCTTGAAACATTGACTTCTATTCTCACAGGTAACTAAGTTATTCAAAATGTAGGAATTTCTCAATAGATAGGAATTTCTGTTTTCTCGCCAACTCTACTACTACCTAAATAATGATCTTTTTACTTGGCAAATTGCTTATAATGAGAATTTCTAAGTGTTTTCTAATTAAAATAGATATAAACTGTATGTATAAGGTAATATGCATCTATAAGTTAATATGTTCAAAAAAAAGATAGCTGTTTGTCTTAAACTGCAATGCAATAAGTGTGATTCCATAATCTAGGCATTGAGGTATGGCTTAAATCGAGTGTTACAATTTCTGTAAGTGTCTTATTAGTGACAAAGTAAACTGCTCCTACCCATCTCATTAAGTACTAAACATTTTCTTTGTAGCGTGCACCCATGGTCTTCCTTTGAGGAGTGCAGTTCAGGACTGAAATCCAGGAAAGTATCCTGGAAATGCCTTTCATGTAATTTTCACAGCAGATTCCATGAATATAGGATGGAAAAAAACAAAGCCAAAATGTCTTGTTAAGGTGCTTGATAAACACTGGTTAAAAAATTATTTTCAAGCACTTTTCAGAGGCAATTTTTTGGCACAATCACCAAGCTAGAAATCTTCAGTCCCATTTAGTGTAGGAATAATTTTCCTCAAAAGCAATAGAACTACTGCAACTCTATTGTGTCACACAGGCAAATGTTGTGAGACATTCTAAACTCCAGTCTTCCTGAATTGTGGACATCAAAGGCAGAACTTGACAAGTATGGAAAGGATCCCATGCACCAGCAGAGCACAGTCTTGGAGGCAGAAATGCTCACAGCACTGCAAGCCAACCTGCAGTGGTGCTAAATAGAAAGCAGCCATATGAATATCACTCGGTGTCTATGTCACACAGAATTTCTGAACTGAGCAGAGGATTCAGTCTCATATTCTCATGTAATTTTACTTGTTTGGATTTTAAGCAGGGCAAAAGATTTTAGTCTCAAGTGCTTTGAAAGTTACACTGTGACATGTCTGATTCAAGAAGGCCATCACATCTCAAATTCACTAACTGCTAAGATATCTGTTCAAGAAAGTGAAGAATGGAAAGGTGAAGGAAGATGACTCAATGATCTTAGAGGTCTTTTCCAACATAAATGATACTATGATTCTATGATTTCTGGTAAAGCTGCTTTGTCACAAAACCTTCCTCCAAAGACCAGCTGTTACTTTCATTAATGTTCACAATGGATGACAAATGAATCGAAATCATGCGAAGAAAACTTCATAATGCTGTTTCTGTGTTCTTTTGTGTTTTTATCAAAGCCATATCCATCACATACAACATTTTATGTCATTGCATGGTTGCATGAAGGCAACCTAAATCCAGACTAGAACCTTCATGAAGTAATGATCAATCACCCAAGATGTTTGGGTCTGGAATTCAGATAAATGTGGACATATAGGATGGCTAAAATAGCATAAGAAATTATTTTCTAGCATTATTTCTGTGCTCTGTGCTTTTCATGCATGACAAAATTTGGATTTTTTCCAAACCATTTACCCAGACCTACTTTCTAACTGTGTACTTTTAATACCTTTGAAATGAGTTTTTCTCATCTTCTCATGGAGACCCTTGAAACTGCAGTGGAAAAGTGGAGAACATTGTTAGCAGACAATTCAGTAATTGCAGACAGAAAATATCATTGTGTAAAATTCACATGATTAAGCCATTGTTTATGAATAAATTGTACTCTCAAAGTAAGTTTACATTATTGTTATAGAGGGACAGCTGGCAGAAACATTCCTAGAGCAACTAACTTCACACCTTGTTGACTGACAAAACTGAGTGTTTTACTGTTCAGTGATTCAATGATACGATTCAGTAGAATTTCTTTTCTGCTGTTTTGCTTTTCTGCTGTTTTGCTTATTATTTTTTCTTCCCAATGCCAAAATCAAACATTTTTCTTAATGCTAATATAATAATTTATTTTTAACCTTGAACTCATTGAACTTGGACTGGTTAAAGCCTTTAGTAAAACTCAGAAAAAAAACAGCTATTGGAGAGTAAACGAGCTATTGTACACTACTATTTCTTCACTGATGCTTTGAGAAGTTTCCTTTTCCTTCAATTGGAGGACTGCTGTGGAGTGGCCCCACAGCCATCTCTTCTCCAGACTGCATCAAGCCCTGTTCCTTGCCTTCTCCTGGAAGGACAAGTGCTCCATCCTGTACCACTGTGGTAACCCTCCACTAAACTTACTGCAATTTATCAACATCCTTCTATTCATGCATTCAGAAAAAAAACAAACATGTACATAAATCACATTACCATGTATCAAATATTTGGTTTCTGTGTAACAATTCCTTTCCATAAATCTGGTTTAGTTTATGAAAAAGTGTTAGCCCATATGGACAGATAAATGTTGCAAAAAATGGTTGCTTACAGAAAAAGTAGACATTCCCATCAGGTTTAACAAAATGTCCACAAAGGAGCCACAGTGCACTCCAGGAAATCAGTTGTATTGACCTGCAGTAGCTCTCCAGGGACATCAATAAAGGAAATGGAGATTCAACAGATCATTGTCCCATCTGCCTGATAAAGCAGAGCTAGTGTAGCTAAAAACTAATGTCAAAATTATTTGACCTATTAACCTCCTTAACTTTCCAGCAAAAATGTGAGCTCAATTTCTATAATCTTGTGCATTTCTGTTTTCCTTGGAATTAAAGGATGTTCATAAGCAAGGCATAATAAATAAGAACCTGCTTTTCAAAAAAAAAAAAAAAAAAAAAAGAGTTTTAAGAAAAAGGCAACTGAGACATGATAATTTCAGTAGTGAATAAACTGGGACATACTTCTACTGGTGGTAAATTAGTTTATTCTTGAAAAAAAACCCCAAACTTTCTTTCCTTTTCTTTGCAGCACTCTCTTTCATTAGCTCTTCAAAACAGATGCTCTTGGTATTGAAATTATTCTTGAAAGTTAGAATCTGAACAGGAAGGGAGATGAACAATCCCAGAAGTCTGCCACTGAAAAATAGTTTTACAAAAAACCTCTACAGAAAACCTGGCCTAAATAGCAATAATAAATATGTGACATATTAGATATATGAGTTAAAAGTTTTCCTGATTAAACAGTAAGAGTAAGATACAATCATTATGCTTACTAATTATCATAAAAAATATGATTTTGTATTTAAATTTTTATTGAAAGTAATTTCAGTCCCAAAATTAATCCTTAATGAATAATTAATTTAAAAAGAAGAAAATGCACAAAACAAACAAACAAAAAAACCCCAGTAAAATCTAAATTATAAAATAGAATTCAGGAAAAGAGAGATACCAATGAAATTTGCAGTGAGTTGTCTCAAAAGAAAAGAATAACAGGATAAAATAAAATTCATTTCAAGTATTGATGGATTAAAGGAATGTTTTATCTGAGATGTTAGGATTGATTTTAGGCGTTGCAAAATCTTCGTTCTCCAACAACATGGACATATGCACTAAGCCTCTCTATTTGGTCTTTGTGCTCTTTGCATCATCCTTCAATTTCTTTTCCTCAGTCTTTTTATAGTCAAATCCTTCATGCCCATCTTGGGGGAAAAACTTTCAAATAGCCCCACCAGTTACAGATTTTCTGAGTTTATTTTCTTCTCCTCCTCACAAGGCTATAATTGCTATGTTCCAGTACACTTGATTCCTGTCCATCATCATGAAAGATGAGCTGCCACCAAGTGCTGCACACCTAGCAATAAGCAGGAGCAAAGTATCTTGCCTTGTATAAGCACCAGAGCAATCATTTTCAGCAGAAAAGAGGAGTTTGCTAATGAAGATGACATATTGAAGAGACAACTATTTATTGAGGATCATAAATAAGTAATCCATAGAGAAAGCAGCTAAAGTCTGTGGTCAGGTGATCCAGAATTGTTGTACATGAGGGCAAAAAAAATAAAAAAGAAAAGGCACTTATTTCCACAGTGTGGTTACTTAGGTACTTAACATCCATGTTGAGGAGTACAGTATTTTTAACCAGTCAAATGATTTTTAAACGAGAAGAAGACACATTGCAAAAGAAAAGATAAATCAGATACAGAATCTGCATTACTGTGTTGAGAAAGATGTGAATGGCATCAGTTGTACCCTGGAGGCGATTCTCCCTGCTGACTAAACCCGGAGCCTAGACAATTAAGTCAGGTACACACCTAACTTAAAATGAGTAATGTTGTTGAGATTATTCCCTTACACTTACATTAAAACATTTGTCAATAAAGATGCCACACTGACCAGACCAAATTCTAAATATTGGGTAAATGTACTGAAGCTGCAAATCATCCTGTACAGACTGATAGAGCACAAATACTTAAGACTATAATTTTAACTTTTCTATATTTTGTCTTTTAATTGTTCTTCAGCCAAGTTTGGATTTCACAGTACTTAGATTTTTGAGAAACACCAGGGTTTAGGTTTTGTATAATGATGTTGCAGTGTTGCCTACATAACCCTGGCACTGCAGCTCTTGTTAGTCATTACCTCTTTCAACAACTTTACAGAGGAGTTGAACAGAGATAGAGCTTTAAGGGGATAGTAAAGCTTTGGACTTGGAGATGAAAAGAATAGCAGCCTAGATCACTCCTTAAAGTCTGAATTTGGTAACAGAAGAAAAAAAAGCAGGTAATTTCACCCATAGTTTATATGTGTTATCTTTGTAGAATATATGATCCAGAGACTGCTTCAGATTCTGAGTGTCAGTTGGTAATTCTCAAAACAAAAAGCTATGCATTTATTTGTAGAGATGTCTTGCAGTATTTAAGGAAAGTTGAACTAAAAATGAGTCACTAAAGCGCCAATAAAAATAATTTCCTGTCTTTAAAAAGAATGGTTTGTAAACATTTAGATTAAGTCTATTGAATATATTAGGAAATAATGAGAATAAGCTGATCAGGACTTTTTTTTTCAATAGAGGAAGGGAAAAAACTAAAAGTCTACTTTAAAATATAAATGAAGGAAAAACAGAGCCGTAAGTGGTTGGTAACAAAAAGGAGGCAGTCTCTCTTATTTTGTACAAAAGTTATAGGAGACAACTAAAAAGTTATATGGAAGGACACTGAGATACCTTATGTAAAGATGAATGCCAAAGTATTTTCTGACATTAGAATACTAGGTGATTTGGATTCTGTATTTATTTTTTCAGGTAGAGGACAAGGTTTGACAAATGCACTTAACCACTTGGCAGTGAAGAGATGAATATTCTTGGGATGTATTGGGGCTTAAATATCACTTGCTGCAACAGTTTTTTTTTTATGATGTTGTTGGAGTTTTCTGTTTCTGAAGATCTACATGTTTTCAGTGTTTCTAAATGGCTGCAGGTAATATCAGAAAATATAACACTGATTTTTTACTAATATTTTCTTGATGCACACAGAAGGTGCTATGTTCATTGTAAAGGCATTGAATTAGCCTGCTGCGCTGCGTGGCTTCCAGATGTGATTTGGGAGATCCTGATTTCACATCTTACTGTCCCTATTTTACCCACTGTCGCCATCATCCCTTAGAAACGTCCCTGCCTGTCTGCACTGCAATCTACCCTAAACTGTAGGTATGCTCTCTAATGGCTTTCTCTTTTGTATTCTCCCAGAACTGAAAGCCATTGCCTTTTCCAGCATGTACAGATGGTGTGGGACTTTGTGAACAAAATAAAGAAAGGATACAAGTACAGATGAATACATCCAAGAAGAAGGTATATTCTACTTTTTAAGAGTAGTGGTAAAGGGGGTGACCACAGTGGTCAAAACCCCTGCAAAATAGGAGTAAAACACACAAATATAATTGCTGTAGAATTGCAATACTTCCTCCTACATGTTGGCTGGAAGTAAGAAGATGAGGTCTTATGAATGGAAACAAAATGAAGTAATATTTCAGGGACCTCTGTAGACTCCAGCTATATCAGAATTCTAGTTTCTTGGTTTGTTGATACAGTCTCAATCCAGCTACATCTTAGTTTCATATTGGAGATTTATGAATCGAGCTTCCCACACTTAACATCATCCACTGATTTCTATAAAGTAAAAATCTGGGCAAGTGGGTTGGTTGTGAGTCATTAAACGCTTTCAAAGATCTCTGGGATGTCCAGTAGGTAAATCCACAGGCCTGTCTAGAAGGTTGAGCTTCTAGAAAAGAAGCAACTCCATATGGTGTTGGACTAATTAGAACTGTCTTGACTTCCTACACTTTCCACCATCTGCCTCCTGAATGCTTGATTATGCCTCAAGGAAACATTACCCTCTGGATCACTTGTTAGTCTTAAGCATAACAGACTCCTTATATCTTTCTCTTGGCCATCTGGCACTCTTCCTCATTCACTTTGCAGGGTCTAAAGACGAATTCATCAATCCTTACCTTTTTCTGCCCAAGTAAGATGCCCTTTATGAGTATGTTCACGTGGAGATCTCTTAACTGCATTTCTGCAGTTCTGAAATAGGACACTGTAAGGTTGATTTAGAGAAATTGTTTCCCAGTAATACCTGGAAATTATGGAGAACATTGACCTAATACCTAACAATCTCTCAGAAATATAGCTTCCAGTCATGCAATTTTACTACTTTACCCAAAAGGTTGAGCCCAAATGCTTTTAGGGACCTGTCAGTCATACTGGTTCACAGGAAATACAACTGATCTGAAACAATTCATTCTTATGTTGTGGAAGAAGATACAGGGAAGTATGTGGCATTTCGCTACATCATTGTCTGGTTTTTGTATAGAAATTAAGTAAGGAAAATGTAGTGGGCAGACAATGTCTGGATTCCAGGTACCCATCAAAGCCTCCCTCTCACTCCCCTCCACAGCTGGAGAGAGGAGAGGAAACTTAATGAAGGGCTCATGAGCTGGTATAAAGACTGAGAGAGATCTTTCACCAAATATCATCAGAGCAAAATATGCTAGAACTAGAATTAACTGAACTTATTACTTACAAAATCAGAGCAGGATAATGAGAAATAAAATAAAACCTTTGAAACACCTTCCCCTCACCCCTCCCTCCTTCTCAGCTCTACCTCCTACCTCAGAGGTGCAGGGAGACACAGAATGGGATTATGGTCAGATCATCACCTGTTGTTTTTCCTGCTGCTCAGGGAGAGAAGTCATTCCTCTGCTGCACTCTGAGGTCCCTCCCACAGGAAACGGTTCTCCATTAACTTCTACAGCATGAATCCATCCCATAGGCAGCAGTCTCCCCCAGACTTGCTGCAGTGTTGATCACTTTCAAAGGTGCCGTCCTTCAAGGACAGGCTGCTTCAGTGTGGGCTTCTCTTTCCTCGGGTTTCCCTTGAGGTCACTGTTTCCTCCCAGGCATCTACCTTCTCTGAAATGGGGCCCCTCCACAGGCTGCAGGTGGATCTCTGCATCCTCACAGCTCTCCATGGATTGCAGAGGCACAGCTACTTCACCATGGGCTGCACCATGGGCTGCAGGGGAATCTCTGTTCCAGCACCTGGAGCACCTCCCCCCTCTGCTTCTTCACTGACCTTGGTGTCTGAAGAGCTCTTCCTCTCACATGTTCTCATTCTTCTTCTCTGGACACAATTACAACTCTGTAACAAGTTTTGGTTTTTTTCTGTCTTCTTAAATCTGTTATCACAGAAGTGTTATCACCATTTCTAATTGACCTAGCGTTGACCAATGGCACACACACCTTGGGGGCTACCAGGGATTGGCTCTGTTGGACATGGAGGAAGCTTCTGGCAGCTTCTCACAGAAGCCATTCCTGTGGCCACCCACAACCAAAGCTTGGCCATGCAAACCCAATACAGAAACCAAAACGAAATTTAAGGATATCAAAAAGATGAAAGAGAGTGTTGGGGAATGGGGAATGAGGACTGGAGGAATGAGGACTGGAGGACAAGTAACCCAAAAAGCAAAAAGAAATTTGAAAATCTAAAACAGCAAAAACTACACAGTTTTGGTCCTGCAATTATGAAAACTTTTTCTGAAACAATATTTGCCCAAAAGAGTGCAATCTTGAACATTCAAATCTTATGAAAAAGAAGTTCTCTAAGAACTTACAGCAAAATTCTTTCAACAAGTTCATATACTTCTTCAGAAAAGTTAGAAGTAAAAAAATGGTGATTTTCATGCTTTTTAATGTGGATGGCATAATCATAGACAAGGAAAAGATCTAATCCTTTTATTAAAGAATGTTGGACTTAGTTTTTGCATAAATGAAACACGTCAATTTCCAACTGAATTGTTTACAAGTAGTATGGATAAGCTAACAGCATCATCAAACTATTTCCCATTCTATTTAGGAGGACAACAGCTGAGATCTCAATACAAGAGTTTTATTAAATTATACAGTCATTGACAAACAGAAGTAGACATTGAAAGAATACATTGGTTTCAGAATTATATGGAACATGAAAAATTTAAGTGATAAATGGAAATAAAACATAGATGAAAATGAAGATAACTGTGTCATAAGACTAAAAGAAAGAACATGTAACTTCAGTAATACAGTTCCTGAAATAAAAAAAACTATCTATAATTTCTTACATATTTAGTCTACTGAACAGAAAATCCTTAAAATCTGAGATTAACTGAAGAACTACTGGTAATAACCAGAGGACTTGAATAGTAACAAATTCAGCCCAAAGAAATAGACTATTACTTGAGTTATTTACAAGTATGCTCTGAATGAAAAGTATATAAAAGAAAAAGGTTGAAGAAAAAAATTCTACTATTGTTATGGAGAGGGACTGCCTCACAGCATAGACACCCAGCATTTGAGAAAAACAATAGCTTATGCGGGAAAGGGATAGTACTTTTATGAAGTGACAGACATAGTCATTATTACTAAATTACTCAAAGCCCAGAAGTAAAAAATGTATATGCAATGCAAGAGAAAGCTCATGAACATTGCAGCAGAAATAAAACAATTTTTTCTACTTCATGAAAATAAAAAGGTACATTTTCTTCCTTCCTCCCCCTTATTTTTCTCTTTTTTTTTTTTTTTTTTTCCTCTCCTAAGAGTTAGCACATTCTAAGATAAATCACATAAACAGATAAATAGACTCAGGAGCATCAGTAGCTGTTAGAGTGAAAAGGAAGAGAATCACACACTAAGGCATACAATATCAGATTTTATCCAGACGATATAAAAAGTTCAGTAGATGAGAAATCTGTGACTTCAAGAAAAGATGAAAAACACACAAGCAACTGAAAAACCCCTAAACATCAACAAACACACAGATCTCCCCCACCAGCTACTCACAACTGTTGCTGAAGTGCTGGTTCAGGAAAATAATTGTCCTTTTCAAGGAGATGTTGAGCAAAAAGACAGTACTGCACATAGATAAAACAGCATCTCCTATATTACAAAAACATAGAACACTGTATCTTGGTGTATCACAGACAGAAAAAGAGCTACTACAGCAAGGCAGAAAAAAACCCTAACAAAACAAAACAAAAGTAACAAGACACTATCAAAAAGGAAGCACTGGGATATATCTATAGTACTGACTATTAGTGGCAAGTGCACTTATAGGCATTGATACCATACAGACAGTCTGATGTATAAAACCCATCTATACTGCCTTCCATGTATTTTAAATTAAAGGAACTTTTCCTTTCATAAATGTGATCTTTAAATATATTTGGAAATTTTCAGGATCTAAAGTTATGGAAAATAATGAGATCTTTAGAAGATAATAATTTTAGGTGTAGTTTTTGCATAAGATTTTTCTTTTAAGTGATATTCTGCTTTACTAATGGATGTGTGAAAGTAAAAGTGATTCTATAAAAATATTTTAGTTCCTAAGTATTCATCATAACTAAGCATATCCTTTATTTGCTACCTAAAATTATTTTTCCTCAAACCTGTATTTTCCTAATCCCGTCCTTAGAAAGTTCCTACAACTAAAGATGAACAGAAACTGACATACAGCTGATTTTAGATATAAGAAGTTTGGATGCTGAATTTATTAAGAATTATTGTTAGCAGAAGGAACCTCTGAGAAAATTGACTGAACAAGGCAGCATTTCAGGGGAACAAAGTATATGAGACAGCATTTCAGAATTTTAGCTGAATGAGTCTACAAATATGTCCTCCCTCATTTTCACTCAGCAGGATAAACATAAACTGTAGATCACTACCAGCTGCACATTCAGTCAGGCTAGTAACAACTTTAAAAGCACAGAAAGCACTTTTTTTTTTTTTCATATGCAGGTTGGAAATTTCCTAAGGTAGAACTATAAAAAGTCTAGCAGCTTTAATTTGGAGATACATACATTTTCAAATGTATTTCTGCAGAGCTCATTTTTTAGTGTACTTTTTCAGAAGCTGAAGTTTTGACTTTGTTATTTGAAATCTGAAGATAAAACAGCAAGAAAAAACAGAAAGATGGAGACTGAGATAACAAGATTAGGACTGAAAATAGTACTCCAATCTGTCAAGGACAAAAATCCCACATATTATTTGTCTAAACTATGACTTTATAGTGAGAAAAATAAACTCTCTAAAGCAGTGAACCCATCAGTCCCCATGATGACTACAATTAAAACTAAAGCTCCCTGTATTTGTGAGACTTTTTTCATAACATGAGTGTGACCAATATTGGGCTTCCTTCCACGATAATAAGTTTTTTTTTTCCACTACCTCTCTTTGGGGGTCTGTAGTACCCTCCCCTCCCCTGCCCTCCCCCTCCTCTGACTTGAAGGGTTTTCCACTACTCCATCCTAAACAAAACCTTCAAAAAGTCCTTTATTCTTTCAAAGTCACATATCTCATCTTAAGCAGATCACTAATTTCTCAAAAACTGGATGACTAAACCAGGCTCATAATCTTTCTTTTCTGAACTGTCTAAAACTTTCCTTTAAAGTTTTCTTGCTACCACCCTCAGTCATCTAGAAACAGAAGTCTCCTTTGATACTCTCCCTCTCCTCCCCCTACAATTTTCATATCATAACCAAATCCTTTTGGAACTTGCTCCACATTTTAAAGAATCCCTGCATACATCTACCCACTTATATATTTTTGGTTTTCTTCTGAAGTCTGTCATTCAAAGTAACTCCTCCACATCAGACTTAACAAAATACCTTTTACAGGGTTTCTCTAACATTAATATCTGCAGGTTTTCTTGTTTAGCTATAAATATATTTTTATGTACATATATATACACATGCACAGATTATTATATCAGTGAAGAATAAAAACAGTATCAAAAGAAGAGTCAACAATCTGTTCCACACAAAAATGTCATGTCTAAATTACCTAAATGAGCTATGAAAATCTATTTTGGTCATAAATTTGACCATACATCTACCCATTTTACCCTTTCTATCTCAATTGATATAATCTTAGAGGTTATGTTTTTCTTTATTTTTCCACTGTCATTTATGTTTGTATTAACTCTAATACAGCCTTCTAGTATTGAGATAAACCTTTTCAATAAAACAACTAAAAATTTTCAGCTGTTGCTGAAGAAAAGATATAGCTGAACTTGAACTTCTGTTTGTAGGAAATCCTCTCTAATAAAGAGAAGGAAAATAGTACAACAGAAAAGAGTAATGCATCTACTCTCAAGCTAGCTCTTAAGGCAAATTAAAATGAAGACCCTGGAAACTTCCATGGAGATGAGATGATTCATTGTGAATGTTTGTTCACTTCTAATCTCCAATTGTTGAAGCTTTTCCACAACAGCAAATATTTTTTTCTCCTATTTTCTAAACTGTCTGCATACTCATACCAAAGGACAGTTTTCTAAACTCCAACTTTATGTTGTTTTATTTTTGTCAACATTCAGTTGCCTTCAATTTTCTTCAAAAATCACCTCCTGTAACAAAAATGCAGAAGACATTTCAAGTGAATCAGCAAAATTAAACAGCAATTTTATCTCTAAATCCAATTCACAGGGGACCACTAGCTACAACTTTAGAAGCATTCAGAGGTAAACAGAAATTAAACATCACCAAACAGTATAATTATTCATTTGAAAAATCCTTTCAAATGGCTGAAATCCTCTCTTCCTCTTAAAATACACGAAATTATTAATAACAGCTGGTTTGGATACAGCCCTGTTGATATTTGTATGATGTCCCATTATTGTGAATGGGATCTGGCTTCCTTCCAGATCCTGATGTGTCTGCAAGCTGTTTCAAGTACCAGCTAGTATGGAAGCTGTCAATCAAAATATGCTTCCTTTATCACCACTGTGGTATTTTATGAAATCTCAGAACTAGATGCCACACTTGCATCTGCTCTAGTGTGAGATGCAGTGCATCACCCAGGTGCGGAGCCAGATCCTTTTGAGTGCCATGCCCATGGGTATGCTAACATCAGGACCATCCTTCAGAGGCTAACTTTCCACTGGGTAATTTGGAATCTTATCAAAAGCCCATTGAAGTCAAAGGAATTATTCCTATTGATCTCAGAGGGCTTTGATCAGGCCTATGGTGAGCATGTACTTTAGCAGTCTTTTATTACTCTTGCAACATGCACAGCCAAATGAATACTCTTAATCTTTTGAGTAAGAATATGAAAGTCAGCGCAGTTTAGCTGACCGGAGTCAGAAGTCAGAAGGGGACTTAGCATGTGGAATTTGTGACCTCAAAGACATTTTTAGCTGCCAAATTCAGCCTTTAAGCAATCAGGAATATTCACAATTGCCTTTGCCTAGTTGCTGTTAAACTCTCTCCATTCCCATGTTTCTGCTGGTGAGGTCCCCATGACATTTAAATTGTTGCTGTGGCATAAGGTTCTGATATAAAGCCATTTTCTAATGAGCAGTTTGCACCTAAAACCCACCAACCCTAATGAAATAGAGGTGTTTTTACTGAGCACAGATGTTTCAATGTGTGCTCATACAATGGCTAAATCTCATGCTTTTCTGCCCTTGAACAGGGTGTTTCACATGTGCGAATCAGGAGTGAAAACTTCTCTATTTGAGAGTTTTTATGTGTGGGCTTTCCCATTGACAGTTTCAAATCCCATTGCTTGACTAGAGAAGGATTTAAGCAACACCCACCTTTCCTCAAAATTTTAATTTAATTCTAATTATTGGATTAATGTGAAGAATGGGAATAGGAAGTCCCTTCCTGACCATGGTTTAAAGAGGATATGCTATTCATCTCCTGGCTATTCCAAGGTGGTTTTCCTCCAAGCAGAATGATGTTTACTTGAGGAAAACCTCTCTCACTCAAAAGTATTTCAGGCAACTTCTATCTCAGATTGTTGATCTCAGTGAATCTCTTTTTAAATGGTGTATGTGGGAAGTTATGATTTTGGCAGTAAGGTGTAAGGAAAATACTGCAGCAGATGTCATTGTTGTGGTTTTATGTCATGTTTACCTTTGGATTTGTCTCAGCTCCTGCAGCTTTAAAGCTACGGTCTTCGGGAAAGTTCCCTTGAATTGAAGTGCTACAAAGGTTAGAATTAGGTGACCCACTAAAGACCCAGAAGAGATGTATGGTCTCCTAAGGAATGTGTTTAACATTGCTTTTATAACCAAGATTATTTCAGAATTGCACTGATAACAGACTTCTCTGAAAACAGAAGTGGGAATTCATGCCTCTAGCTGGAGTAGACTTTAATCTTTTTTTAATGAAGTGACCTAGTAAGGAAAATCTAAATGAATACTGGGAACTTGCTGGCAAGATACAATAGCACTGACTCCCCTACTGAAGTATTTAGCAAGGTAATACCCACAGATTCAGCAATTTAGTGATATTGCTGGGGTATGTAAAGTGGAAATAAGCTCATATATTTATGCCTATGGTTCTAAAAGACAATTTAAAAATTATTTTTCAAGATCACATCTCTGTAACTAGCCACTGACTACTCACTTAGAAACTGCAAAATGTGACCTTGCATTCAAAGTAAGAATCAGTGCTGTTGAACACAACTCCCAAAACCATGTCAGTAGCACATTATATTTGAATAATAACAAAATGCACAGGAATTCATACACTAAGGTCAGTGTTACAGACTTGTCATAAAAATAGGGAAAACTCTGGGGCAAACTAACTAGTAGGTGTTTGTCATATCAGAAGCAAAGCAATAATTTCTACAGCAGATCATAGCTCACATGAGGTAGTTAGACACAGACACAACCCCATACAACTGAACTTTTTCTAATAGGCTTGTATTCAAACAGAGGTATGAGACACGTCTCAAAAGCATCAAAGTGATTTCAGGGCTTGAAGGAAACATTTCAAAAGCAGTTCATACTTATTGGATTTTTTAAGGTCCCTAAAGAAAAGGATATTCATAACCCAGAGTATTTGGGAGTGCTCAGACCCAACCATGAAGCCTAACAGGGTAACTTTGAGTACAACACAGTGTTTGAAAATGTGACTAGAGCTCTTAATTCACTCTGCTGAGAAGGACTTCTGTGCTCCTTGCAGTCTTTTACCTCTAAGCCTAAAGTTGTGTCTCTGTGTGGTGAACTTTGAAGAGCTCACTGCTTGGAAAATAACTCTCACTTCAAAGATTTCTGACTGGTGAAAGTTTTGACAAGAGCTATGTTTAGGAGGTAAAATTTTTGAAAAAGACCATAGGTACAGGGAAAAAAAAGTCTTTGAAAGGATCCTGTGATTTGGCAAAATAATTTTAATGCTATCTGTTATAGTGGAAAAGAACTTTAATTGGTTCTGCTTTCACAGCCTGTTGTTTATTTGTTGTTGGGTTGGGGTGGTTTTTTTTATTTTTGTTTTGGTTTGGTTTTTTGTTTGTTTTTTTTTTGTTTTGTTTTGTTTTGTTTCTTTGTTTTTTTTTTTTTTTTTTTTTTGTTTGGTTTTTGTTTTGTTTTGTTAATACCAGGTATTTTGTCTTCAGTTTGGTTTTGGTTGATTCTGGGTTTTTTAAATTTTTTGGGATTTGGTTTTGATTTTGGTTTTTACACCCAGATTAGAGGTTGTGACATTTTCAAGGCTTTTTCACAAATTTTAACCATTAGAATATCTGGAAATTTGTGACAGAATCAGAAGTCTGGCATAAAGCAGTGGAGTACTATTTACCGGTCCTTCACCATGGAAACAGAGGGATAGACAGCTGTGTCAATGTTGCCATGGTGAATAAGGTGAGATTAGTCTGTGGCTGGCAAACAAGAGCAGGCATGTTCCAGACTGGTAATGCTATACTCACTTAACCTGAAGGAATACACCCGTTTTGTAAGGAAAAAATTGGTCCTTGTAGCAGTAGAAGCACATTTGTACAGCATCTGTCACACACCGTGCACCACTGAAATTTCTGCAGATAAAATTTCCAAGTATTCCAGTGCCAGAGATTGATCTTTGCAGTTCATGGGTTTGGGTCCAGGTGAGCTTTGAGGCTTTTGTCATTTATTTTGGGGGGAGGGGCTGTTTGGATGCTGTGGCCATAGAAGGTGATAAAATACTTAACCAAGTGACTAGCTGCACTAAATCTGATGTAAGAATTCACTATCCACTTTTCAATCAACAGTTCATCTGCAATTCTTGTGTTGAATTTGTAGTAGAGAAATTGCATCTTTTCAGCTCTGGAGATCATTTAGCACAGAACCCCTTATTTTCCTAATGCTGCTTCTGTAAAGAGAGTTACTAACAGTCAAACCTGCTTTCATAAAAATCCCTTTGTTCCAGCAGAGAAAACTTTATTCCATAAAGATGGACTTCTGACACTTTGCTACAGATGATGAGACATAGCTGTGTATTCATTAGTCACGGAATCTAACATACAATCACAAAACAAAATAGAAATCATTTTATTCCCCAAGTGGTAAAACCCTATTCAGTGTTAGACTGTGTTATTTATCTTTCTATCTGAGATTGTGTCATTCTTTACTGCTGCAGCTCAGTGACTTTGTGAGAGGAGGATATTTGTCTTTAAAAGTTCTGGTAATGGATTGTACATCAGAGTACAAGGGCATCCTGGGGGAGAGAGAATCTGTGTGTAGGATTACTGTTAAGTAAAAATGCTACATCTTATCTAGAAAACTGGCAGCTAATTTTGCTGTCAAACATCTGCAACCCTTTCAGGCTTTACCTCTTCTTTCCTCATATTAGTACATTCAGCATCAATGAATAATAAGACAAGGAAGTACCACAGTTAAACCCGGGGCTGAAATGGAGCAATTGTATTTTTCCTTCATTGCAGGAAAGCAATCAAAGGAAAACACAGCTACCAACAATCCTAAGGTTAAGTCACTGATTTGAATGCCTAAAATATGTATTTAGGTGCTGAATCTAAAAATGTTGTTCCATTCTATGTATTTAACAAATGCACATTTAATAAAGCATCACTTTGATCTATTGCCGTTTCAAGTTCTGAAAAAACTATTCCATTTAAAACATACAGAAATTCTCCAACATCTTTAAGGTGATGAAAAATATGAATTACATACAGACTAGTTTTATGAATAATTGTACTGCATAAGTCCACTAAAATATAAAAATTATGTCCTTTAAAAGCTGAAAATTGTGAAAGACCATGCAGTTTAATTATCTCTTGAACTAATATAATTTTGTCTGGGCATTGAGTTTGTATTTTGAGCTGGAAATATAAGTTTCTGAAAATCAACAGATCTACAAATGTGTATTAGAGTTCTTGAATGTTTTTCTTTTTTGTCACTACAGATGGTGCGGCTGATCTTGCTGGAACTTTGATTTAAATATCTGAATTTGATACAGTCAATATTGAATATAGGATCTCCTTTGCGTCACATAAAAGTAAGACTATTTTTAATGACGGATATAAAGTTTCTTATCAAATAAAAAGTGAAAATTAGAAACTAACTATTGCAAGTGGCAATAGTGCTGCTAACAACTCAGTAATCTATTTCCCCATGCCAGAAAAGTCTCCTTACCTTCTGCTTTCAGAAGCAAATGGTGAAATTTCTTGTTAAATTGTATCAAGCTAGCACTGAAAACAGAACTTGAGATGTTATGATCAGGGACAACAACAACAAAAAAGACTATTTCAAAGCACTCAAAATTAGACATTTTACAAAAGTGATTTTTGCTGAGGGAAAGAAGTCTGCAGTGCTAATACAAGATAATGTGAACAGATGTATTAAAACTCTCTACATTATCTAAATCTACTACATTCCTATTTGGCTACCACCTTGGGGCACAGTTACATTTGTTTTTTCTTGACTTTATTGTGAACTTAATGAATTACCACTTCGTCTCCTCCTCTTTTCGTTTCTACTCCAGCACCAATCTCAGGTCGGCCCCACAGCCATTTTTGCCAGCACCACTTCAGTGTGTAGTACACCACAGGTGATGAAGGGTAAGCTGTGAAGAAGAGTTGGAAAAAATCTTTGGCCAGTTTTGCCTCTGGGATGTCTGGAAAAGAAGATTCTGGTGCTGATTTTCATCTCAGATCGGTTCAGGAAATGAACACTACTTTTTTCAGGTTATGTTATTACATATATTAGGAGCAGAGAAAACCTTTTGAAAACTTATTAATGATTCCCAATAAGTTCTGGGGAAAGAAATACCAATTATTAAATTAAATTTTTTTATTAAACATTAAAATAGAATTATTTCAACTACATGCCTATGACGACATTAAAAATAGAAGCCTGAAACAAAAAGCGAACCATTACCTTTTAAAAAAACGCAAAAAACATACTGAATGAAGACAGAATTTCTTGCAACTAATATGAAATGAATTAAACATTTCTGAATATTTTGGGGAATTTTTTAAAACAAGTTATTATTCGTGTGGCTTTTTTTCCTGTTGGTGTTACATCTGTTCACTTATAGCCTTCAGCAACATAACTGTTATTCCTAAATAACTTAGTACATGTCTGTAGGAGTTCATATGTAGAACTCCCTATAAAATAACAATACATAGCACTGTTACATCAGTTGGCCTGACCCAGTGATCAGAGATTTGGTGTCTGAATTCTTTCAAACCGCGTCAGGTTGCCACTGAGCACACAAACATTTTTGAGTGTCCTGCGCTTGGGTTAATAGCTGATTTTTCTCCTCAGTTCCTCCAAAAGTCTGTAGTGCACATCCAAAATAATAGCAACATGGAGATCGACATTGGTAAGCTATTTCCCTTGTCTTTCTTTGAGCCATTCTGTAGGATACTATCTCTCTTCATAAGCCAAGCTCAGTCAGATATCTCCATATGCTATGGTATTTACAGAGATTTTCACATCAATAGGCTAAGCTTTTGCTTTCCTTCTGAGAAAAAATTCTTGCTTTAGAGGAGAGCTGTAAATCCAGTACTTCATATTGCTAGACTCTGGAGCTGACAAGCATGCCTGTGGATATCCATGCCATGAATGGCGTGTGGTACATCAGGGTGGAGTATTCCAGACAGAAAAATTCCTACCCCTGAGAGACCCCAGTCCTGCTCTGTGCAACACACAACAAGCACTGGGGGTCAGACACCCAGCACTTCAGTGTGCTCTGCCAAACTTGTTCATCTGTGTCTGCAAAAACACTTTCTGACTTAGCTACACAGGCCACCAAGTTATCCTCACTCTTGTGTTTGTATTCTGCCCTCACTAAACAAAATTATCATAGATATTCAGAAGGGCAGAGGAGGAATGCACTGCCAAATGTCTTGCCTACAATGAAAACTTCATATGTGAAGCTGCAGAAATACCCAGTAACTGATTTACTAATGGCTGAAATACATTGCTTCTTCCCCTTTTCTGGTAAAATATCAAATTCTATAGTGTAAAATATGGATGTTATGAAAATGAGTGCATAGCATAGAAGTAGAAAGGTGAAAAGAGAATGAAAGTTAATACTTCAATAACACCTTTATTTCCGTATCTTCCTTTGTTTTCGCCCCTCTTTCTCCAGCAGCACTGATGCTGTTTTTCACAATTTGTTATGTGTCTCACATTTTCAAACATCTGAATAAAAAAGGGCTGTGGTTTGATGTCCAAATTGACTACATTTTAATTCCACTTGATTCCTGGTATCAGTTTATATAGTAACATTTAACATACTCTCTAATCATTTGAAGCCTTGAACATGTGTACTTGCCAAGATGTTGACCCAGTAATCCAAATATTGACTGTAGAAATAGTGACTTTATATGTTGTATTATCAACCAAGAGCTATACATCATAATAATTTAGAGCTCGGTTACAAGAAGGTAAAATGTAAACCTAAATATAGTAGAGCTCCAAATACATAAATACATTATTCTTAAATTATGTACAAAATGTAAATATCAAAAATCATAGAAACTGTTAAGTAAATAAATGTAAACTTTTCAAGGAAAATTATTTAATAATTTTTGATGGAAGACTTGGATAGATTGATTTGCTGAAATTGTCTGCAATTCAAGGATATTTTCTATTTAAAGTCTGTTTACTTTAAAACTAAAACAGGGTTCTTGACAATCTACCTTATTATTACTGGACTGTTGGCTTGTGGTAAGGAAATTTCAGAGTTATGTCGATTAGTTGAGACTTGAGAATTCTAGATTCAATTTTCAGCTATTTCCCAGGCTTCATCTCTCTTCTCCAATACATGCATATCTTCATTTTCTTTATGTAACTTTAAAGTTAGAATATTTTATCTGAATTTTCTATATAGATTCTCATAATGGTTGGCATATTCTCTCCTAATATAGGAATTGTTCTCTGGAAGTACTTCTTTTCGTTTCTGTAGTAAAAAGATTTATAAAGATTGATTTTGTAACTTAGGCAAGATCTAAATTTAGGCAACATGAGCACATTCTTCAAAATATATTATTTACTGAGGAAATCTAACCTAGGCAAGGCAACAACATTTTTAAAATCTTAAGCTATCTGAGAAGGGTAAAAATAATATTATTGTGAAGTAGTTTTCAATTTATAAATGCTTATCTTCTACATATATCTAATTTCCTTATTCAGATTATTATTTATGAATATCATATGTATGACTGTTATTTGCCTGTGTATTCCTTTTGTTTGTATTATTTATATTACTAGTAATTGTTTGTATTAATTTTTGCTCAACACCATCTGTCTGTCAGTATCCATCTGCCATCTCTAGTTTTAGGCTTAGATTGCAAGATCTTGGAGCATGATTCATCTTTTTCTTCCTGACCCATTACAAGTACTCTTGTACTTCCTACAACCTCTAGGAAGTCTAGTTTTGAAATAGTGACCCACTTAAAAAGGTGATCTACAATCAAAGAATAAAAAATTAATCCTTGCTCCAAAGAGGTGGGATAACAAGTTCAGAAAGACAGATGGCACAGTACAGGGAGCTAATGAGACAAAGTTACCCAGAAAGATAGGTAATGTATTACAACAGCCTTCTTATTTTTCATGTCTTTTCTAGACATAATAATAAAAAAATGGGAATACAGGAAACTCCTCTCAGTGAGGGGCATGTCTTGGCACCAAAGAAAAGGAAAGATGCTTACTCAACAGTGCAGGGAGTTGGGGAGTGAACTTCAGATAAGCAATGGAAGTAACAAAGAAAATTGAAAAGGTCATGGAAAGCTTCTAAAATTGAAACAAGTCACTTAATTTGTGCCATAAAGGAGCACTAAGAAAATAATGCAAAGCTGAGCAGCAAGGAGGTCAAAGCAATGAGATAGGAAAATGGTATCTGCATCAAAATTTCAAATGGCTGTGAGCAGGGCAACACAACAGGGACTGCAGTGAGACAGGTGGGAAGTACAGTCATGACACAGGAAGCAAAGATAATTGGAAATGCTTTGGGCATTTAAATATGGCTTCATTTTACAGAACAAACTGCAATTGCTGAAGTAGCAGACATGCAAAGAGTAGGCAAGATAAGCTTCTGGAAAATCTACATTATTGGTCACATTAAAGCATCATTATTAGAAGAAAATAATTAGTCAGCAAAAATTTTGCTCTGTTATGCAGGGGTTTGTTGCAGAAGTACATAGTGAGGTACACTGATTGTGCACATCCCCAGCAACCTGATGACCATTTCTTGATTCTGATTCTTTTATGGGTAGACCAGACTGAAATCTGAATTTCTTAGATTATTTTAGCTGCCCCAGTGTCTTCAGTAATTCATAAGATTTTACATTCTTGCCATGCATTATTTAAATATGTGAGTCATTTTGAGTTAAAGACAGAAACTGAACTAGAGACTTGGTAAAAAATACAGCTTTACTGTACTTACCTGACATGTCTCCTCTTCCTTGCTACATTTATTTATGATAGAAAACTTATCAAAACTATTTCTGTAGGCCTTAGATTCACTTATTCATGGATCCCTTGTTCACATTCAGTTTGTTCCCTGAATAGCAGAATCTGCAAAGGACAGAGTTCAGAGATAGTTTGCAATACTTACATGTAGAAACGTTCATTAACAAAAATGAACCAGTTACCTTCACCACACTCTAACTAGCATCTCATAATCCTGATAACATTGTTTTTCACTGAAATTTGCATGGACTCTTAATTAAAAATATAGGCAAATGTGATGTGAATGTATTGGACTGAGAAATATATGTTGGTTTTTAGGTTTAGAGCACAATAACTCAAAATCATATAGATGTTTAAAAGCAGAAGACACAAGGTTAAGGACTTGATTCTATTGGCTCAATCCTCAGGAAAAGGTAAATCTGAGTTATGTGGCAGAATTACAGAATTGCAGAAGAGGGACTTCAAGATCATCTCATCCATCTGCCTGGACAAGCAGGGCCACCTAGACCTGGTAAGACAGGATCATGTCCAGACAGCTTTTGAATATTTCCAAGGATGAAGATTCTAAAACATCTTTGGGTAACTCATGCCACTGCTCAGTCACCTTCACCCTGAAAAAGTGCTTTCTGATGTTTATAATTAAACATGTCTGGTTATTACTTAGCTTTGGACACTGCTTAGCTTCTGTGGTAAGCTTCCCTCTTTATGCCTTGGAATATCTTAAATCATTTACAAACAGCCTAAATATTCCTTGGCTGCGCAACTCTACTTAAGCCAGTGCCAGTTGTTAGCTACTCACCAGAAGCAAAAGCAGAGAGAGAAATATTGCTCAGATCCCCTCTATGATCTTAAGAGTCATTTATTCCCTCTGTCCCGAGAGACAGAGTGCAGACCTGGGCAACCGGCTGGGGGTAAGAGACCGAGGCTTTCTGTCCCCTTAGTTTTGTTACAGAGAGGGAGAAATGGGATACCAGGGGCAGAGCTGGGAGAAACAACCAACCAGATCAGAGCCCGGGCTGCTTGAACCTTAGACAAAGGACTATCTCAGAGTCTCATGGCAGAGACCGGGCAGGGGGAGGGCCAGGGGGACCTACCCCAACACACCTGTTTTTCAGTTAATGCCCATTTGCTCTGTTCCTGTTACAAGATACCTGAGGGAAGAGCCTTTTCCCACCCTTCTTTCAGCCAGGTATGTATGTTAGTAAGATCCCCAATGAGCTCTCTCCTCTGCAGGCTGAAGAGTTTCAGTTTTCTCAGCCTTTCTTCCTATGAGACATGCTCCAGTCCCTTAACCACTTTAATGCCCCTTCCTTGGATGTCTGTCCTGTACTGAATAATAAAAAGCAGGACAGAGCATCCCAGGTGTGGTCTCACCAAGTGCTGAGTATGAGGGAAGGATTACACGCCATGAAATGTAGGCTTCACTCCTAATGCAGCCCAGGATACCAATAGTCTTCTGAGTGTCAAAGAGAACATTTTGGTTCATGTTCATGTTGGTGCCCAGCTGGATCCCTAGGTCCTTATCTCCCAAGCTGCTTTCCAGCTGGATGGTCCCAGCTTATACTGGTACATGGAGCTGTTCCTCCCCAGGTGCAGGACCTGGCACTTCTTGTTAAACATCCCTGGCAGGTAGCAATCCTGTCCAATCACTAGGTTTTTGTCCTTCCCCGTCTCCGAAATTTTCATTTACATTGATGGTGGAGACAAATCCTGACTGCTGCTATTCTGCAGATGGTGTGTGAAGCTTTTCAAGCTGCAGAGTCTCAGTGAGGATCTTATATTTTTCCCTTTCAGCTTCTCTGATGCTCATTTCTGCCCTTAAACCCTCCACTTCCCAGAACAGTGGAGATGACAAACCTTCCCCACAGGATCTCTCCTGGAATTTCCTCCAGCCTCAAACTTGTAGGATTGATTCTGCTGCCTAAGACTTAGTTTGTGTTGAAGCCTCTATCCTTGCAGGGACAGCTGCTCTAACACCTACAGAAGAAAGTGCCCTGTGATGTTACCACCATGTGTGAGACTAGTACAGCAACAGAATTTCATGAGGTCCCCTTTGACATCCCCTTCTTTTATCCTTATGTTCAAACTGCAGTGTCTCTTGGCCTTCTCTGTTGATTCTCTCTGTTAGCTAATGTTAGCACACTAAATCTACGTATTCCAAATCTCAGGTCATCAAAAGATGCAACTGTTCCAATCATAACTCAGAATATAATTTTATCTTCTTGGAAACATTAAAGAAACCCTCACTATTTAACTTTGCATAGGTCTCTTTCTGTTTCTATTACTATTACTAGACCTTGTATAAGAAAAGAACCTGTTCTTCATGACTCTATGTCTCAAATTCCACTGAGAAGCTCAATTACTTTGATACATAGAAGACATATAAGAGTGAATTTTCACACCTAAATATCATTAACTTAGCAGGAAATGTGTAAAATCCTTTATTCTAGTCTTTTCTTAAGCCCATTTAAAGAAACCTCAAAGAAGTCTTGTCTCTTCCTATTAAATCCTCAGCCTCTGCTGTGTCAGTGTGTTCAGTCACATGGGTGACCACAAATCCTGGCCACCCCAGGTCCCTGAGCCCTTTGTTATGCAAAGGGTCACTAGTTCATGGCCTCTTGTTAATGCCTTAAGGACCTAGAAACAAAACAACAGATTTATTAATATAGGAGGTAATGTAAAGGCTTGTCATACTTATTGAAGGCCTCCAAGAGGCAGATATGGAAAATGCCTACCCCTACACAGGGTGAATACAATTTTATGAGTTTAGAAAATCAGCATAACTGACAAAAATCTCCAATTAGAGACATAGGTGGTGAGGTAATGTTTCCTCGGTTCAACCCTTTTCTAAATCCTGCCCCCTTAGATAGGACCTAAACTTTGTTTATGAAAATGTATCTTGAAGGTCTGTTTTCAACCTTGGCTCCCAGGAAGAGCCAAGATAGGATAGGGGACTTGGACTCCCAGTTTGGAGCCTTTGGAATGTAGGCAAAAGTACTGGGGATAGCCAGGAACTATATAACTATACAACAACAGAGCTAGAATAGATATATGAAGAAAATGTAAAAACAAAATCATTCTGGCATTATTGTCTCCAGCCACCCAGAATTCAACCTGCAGCTGGCACTGTATCTGCACCCCAAACTGCCTGCATTTAAGGTATTCTTCAACAGAAGAATTTTGATAAGGTAGAATTAAAGCAGAGGAAATATGAACAAAGGCCAGAAAAAGAAACAGTAAAGGACAGTAAAAAGGGATATTAAGGACAGTAAAAAAAAAAAAAAAAAAAAAAAAAAGGCAGATTACGGAAAAATAAAATGTCTAAAAAATCTGCAGTATGATAAAACCTACAAGGAAGCTAAACATCCAGAAGGTTAAACAGACTTGTCATCCAATCTAAGACATTCCTGCTTCTGCAGACTTGTGACTCTCTCACCTTCTTTGCTGCCAAATACATGCATGTTTACCAAAACCCACAGGTTGTATGAATGGTTGATTCATTTTTAAATCAAGGGATATTTTTCTCTTTATAAATAAGAAAGCGTACAGACAGGTTTCTTCTGTTGAATTTGCATAGACACATGTGAATTCTTCTGTGCTACCTCAAGATATGATAAGATGGCAACTTCCAGATAATTTTCTTCCAATGGAATAACCATCATGCAGGTGATCTCCAGCTGCTGAGCTGAAGGGCTCGCAGTGTGGCATTTGTAAAACTTCAGTGTGAGACTTCGGCATCTCTGTGGCTTCTTCCTTAAGCTGTCTGCTTAGAGCATGCAGATGGCGAGGGCCTTCCTTGTGTTACAGAGCTGACAGCTGCCATCACTGCCATCATGAATCCCACTGTTATCTCTGATGCTGAGAAGACCAGTTCTCTGGATGAATGAACTTAGTTTTTTCCAAACAGGGATAATTCTTCCTCACCTCGCTCCCAGCAAGAACAGGCTCCTGGCTCCGAAGGTCATAACAGAAGAGCTGTTCTGAATTTTTGCATCACATATATGCATCAGACTGTTTCACTTTTTAATTTTCCTTCTGTTTTCTTCGCATTTTTTCATCCTTAAATGCCTATTACTGATATTATCTACCTTCTTCTACTGTTTTAGTGAGAATATGTTCTCCTCTGAGGGACAAATTCAGATTCTGCTAGCTGGACAACTGGGTGATGGGTTTTGTCTGGACATCACATGAGATCCAGAAAGTCCATGAAGTGAAATGATTATAGGTTCCACAGAAGATATATAACTTTCTGGACTGGCAACTGGAAGAAAATCAGGCTAATTTGAAATCACTCAGATGGCACAAGATGGTCATATTCAGACAATTGAAAGAGCAGGAGAGAATTCAGTTGCAGCAGTAGGTTTTTACTGGAGAGAGTTTGCATGTGATGGAAGCACATTTCCTAAATGCCCATTATGGTTTGTCAAGAGAGAGAGATTTACCTTGACTGTCAAGTGAGACCACTGTGTGTTGCCACTGGAAAACCTAAATTGGACTCCTGCCTCTAGTGAGATGAACATGCATCTCAGCTCTTGGTTTCATCTCACTTAATTTTAAGAACTTATTTAACTGACACACCAGAAGAGTAAAAGATAGGGATGAGATATAATCAATTGGATGTGTGGGAAAGCAGTAGCATAGAAAAACAGTAGTTAGAAACCCTTGAGTGGTGCTAAATAGGTGCAATTTCTGACTCTAAGGAAGGTTTTACAATTGGAGGGATAAACCTGGGCCATTTTCATGAACCTGGGATATAATGCCTGGCATATGGAATTGTAAACCTGAATCCTCTGCTTGCCTGTGGGTGTCTCTACGTCAGTTGCATTTGTTGTTTCCTTCCTGTCTTCAACATAGTTGTGATTGGTTCAGCTTCCATTTCTGCTTTACAAAGTAATCTAACAAAACCTGATTCACTAGAGAATGAGATAGGCTATCTTCAAGACATGAAATTACATGACATGGAGTCTTGAGGTCATTTTCATGTGGGATTTCTTATAGCACAAACCCTCACTACTGCAGGAGATTAACTTAATTGCTGTCATGAAATGCCTTTATCACACCAGGGGAATTTGTGTTAATATAATTGATGTCTTACTTTTGAATATAGAATAATGATTGTTACAATATATTTTCTAAAGCTTATCAAACCTGAAAAAACTGCTGTCATAATTTTATTTCCTGTTGTTTTACTGGTAACAATGATATGAAAACTGCACTTTTCCTCACGTTCAGAAACTGAAAGAAGACAGAATAAAAGTAAAAACTAGAGTTCAGTTGTGGTACATGGTGGGAGATGATATTTAAATTTCAGAGATTGAGACACTAATAGCTTGTAGGGGAAGATTATGTGATTATGTGATTTGTGGAACAAACTCCTCAATAATTTGTTTTATTTGGTTTTTTCTCCAATAAAGGGACAATTTGGATGCATAATAAAAGTGTACATATACTAATTTACATAAGAAAAATAATATACTTTTGTGTGTGTGCATGTTTTTTTACATTTTATATACATAAACATAACTTATAGTTACATCTAAATACATTATTTATATATTTATATTTTTAAATTTTTACCTGATGTGTATTTGTATTGGGCATGATATATAATGGAAAAATAAGATGTGTCTTGGATATGTGTTTATAATACATAAAGTTTAATTTGATAGCACTGATGAATCTGAGCATGGTCTTACTGGACTATAGGCTATGTAATATAAAACAGCATAACTGCTCTTGAAAGGCTTATGATCTCAATATTCAGGGCAGGTAAAGAAAAATGGGAGCAAGCTAATAAGATTTTTTAAGGGGGAAAAAAAAGAGACAGTGTACAGTGTGTCCTTATTTACTTTTCACATGGTAACCTCACCGCCCACTCTCTTTTGTCTTGCTGCCTCGCCAAGTCTGCTGCACCGTCTTGATTTATGACAAGTTCTCTCCTGTTTTATTACCCGGCCATGAAGAAACACTGTCTCTCTTCGAACATCGGGTGCTTTAAAAAAAGTCAAAAAAAGCGCAACTTACTACATTTGCCCAACATTAAGTTCCCAGCACTATCTACCCTGTAACAGCAGGAGAATTTCTCTTGTGCCCCTTGCAGGACTCTTATTTACAACTTCAGTTCCTTATACCTATGTGCTCATCACAGTATTATTACTCTGCACAAATAAATGGTAAGCCTACAAATCACATGATTCCACTGTGCTTTGCTATAAAATAGATTTATTAAATACAGACTATCCTCTTCTTTTCATTACTAGTCATTTAGCCTGTGAAGCAGTCCTTGAAAGGGAAGAGAAAACACATGACAACTAGTAATTTGCAAGAGCTGGATCTGCTTCAGTGAACAATAGCATTACCTGAGATAGTCTCGAGGTCCAATAGTGAGCTCATAGGTCAGACAATACCAGACCTTCTTCAAATAACAGAATGGCTTCTCTCAGGCACTCTGTATTTCTGTAAAAGTCTTTGTCTCATCTTGCTCAAACAAGTAGAGAGAAGGCAGGAAATACAGAGAATGAGAAACCTGTGGAAGAATACAATGGAAGGAAAAGAAATCAGTTTAATCTCTCTTGACCTAACTAATTATGAAGAGAAAAAGACTGATGTCTCCAGTTTAAGTAAATCATTAGTAATTTTCTGCACTAAGAGAAATAGCTGAGTTCACAGAGATGTTATAAAGATTTAAGATCATAAGTGCTTAAGTGCAAAGTAAGACATAGTGGGAAATACTCTTAAAAGGCAAATGCAGTGACAAAAACTCCCTATTACTTTTAATAGGTAATAAATGGGACTCCTCTGAGTTAACTTTTCACATGTACATTTCAGGGAAATGGCAAGAATTTTTTTTTCAGAAGACTTGGGTAAGAAGGTATATTAACTAGAACAATGATAGTTTAAATTATTCTGCAAGATACAACAGGGATATAATGAAATACTACAGAGGGTTATGACTTCACTATGCAGATATTGTGTGTATGTAACACAAAAGGTTAAGGGTCCTTTAACATTAAAATTAGGAAAAAATAAAGCAGACATGTTTGAGATGGAGCTCTTATAATGAAGGTGCACCAGATATACTTTTAATAAATCTAGATTCCTTCATTAATACAGTAAGTGCACTTAGTAAAAGCATGATGATAAGAAGGGCACAGTCATTGTTCGTACATTAATCCTGCAGAAAATATGAACAGCACTAAATGGAATTATGTGTCTACCTACAAAGACAGGTGGGTTGAAATCTAATTAATTTCTTTTATACTTCAAGCATTTCTTGAAAATATCTGAAAGCTAGCATGAGTACTACTGCAAATTCTTCTGAAAATATTTTTTGAAAATAAATCTAATATGCTAGTATTCTTTGTTCTTCTTACAATATTTTTGAGGATTGTTTCTTGATTTTTTTCTTTTCAGTCAAGATGTAGAAGAACTCCACATGTTTTATGAACTTTGTCACCAGAGCACAAACTGTGTGTTTCCATGGCAGAATATTGTAGCAATTTGCAGGTCAAATGTAATCACTGAGAAAAAAACCTTATCAAATGTATTTTGATTTCTTAAATTATTTTTGGATATCTTTGAAGACGAAAAAAGTAAAAAAGAAAAGAATTGCCATATATGTCGCCTGTAAGAATTTTATTTTTTTGCATAGTTATGTTTCTCAACATGCAGATAAATATCCCATCTCTCTAGTATGGAACGTTTGACAACAAGTCCTGTCCAGATGGAAAGGACAGGATTTCAACAGGCTTATTTCCAGCCTGTTGCCTATAATTTTGTATGCCTTGATTCAAACATGCTCGTACATTTATCTTTAAGCATCTGTCTTCATCTCATTAAGCACATGTTTAAGTCTTCTCTTGAAAAGGGATGCCTTCCAGAAAAGAGATCTAGAGGGATGGTATTCTCTGCTTCTAACACTAAATTGAGTCAATGGGTCTTGCAAACTGCAATTTAGAAACTTTTTTACTTTCAAATTAGCTTGCTACATCTTCCTCTCTCTGTTTTTTTAAGGAATGAAAGGAATTAATGAGATTTGAAATTGTATGTACCGTACTTTCTTCTCTATTCTCCATCTTTTCTGTTGTTCTAATGCTGTCTACTGTTTTCACATAGGGTTTGAATATTATTAATTCCCTTAAATTTTAAAATGTGAAGGTGAGTTTAGTGAGAATAGCTAATTTTCTTACTCATGTTATACATTAACACAACTTCTGTCACTTTTTATTGCAATTCTTGGGGTCATCACACCACCTCTTTTTTGTAAGCAGCAAAAGAAGTGGTATTACTGTAAACATCAGACCAACTGCAGCTGCTAAAGGGTACAATAAAGTGGGAGTGCATAGGACTATTCCAGTCTGTACCGAAATCAATGGCAGAACTGCATCTTGTAAGACAACATTGACTTAATTCACTACCAGAAGTCCAGCTCTCTGTAATCTCTAAAGAGGTCTTGGTTCTAAGATTGACCTGATTTAAGCAATACAGCATTTTGGCAAATTTTACGTAGCATAAAATTTGAGAAGAATTAAGAAGACTAAGAAGGACTACAGGTATGATGTTTAAGGCAACTATGACCTAAAAAGCTACTTTTCGCAGATGAAGGAGGTTGTTATATTATTTCCCACTGTAGAAGATCAGTTTTGAGATCACCTGAAGAACCTGTAAATACATAAGTTCATTATATGAAATGAGGTGCAACCTAGGATCCTGGGGGAACTGGCTGATATAGTTGCCATGCTGCTCTCAATCAGATATGAAAAGTCATGTCAGTCAGAAAAGGGAAATATTATACCCAGTCTTAAAAAAGATGAAGGAACAAGACCCTTGGGAACTATCAGTCAGCCTCACCTCTGTGATCAGTAAGTGCCACTAAATTGAAGACACATGTGTTTGTCTGATGGGCTCTTAGATGGGTAACAAAATTACTGGATGGCTGTGCCTGAAGAGCTATCATTAATGGATCAACATCCAAGTGTAGATCAACAATGCATCATGTCCCTTGAAGGTCCATACTGGGACCAATATTATTCATGTCTTTATTGGTGACATGGATACTGGGATTGAGTGCACTCCCACCAAGTCTGCTGATTATGGCAAGCTGACTGGAGCAGCTGATCTGTGTGAGTGAAGGGATGTCATCCAGGGAGGTCCTGACAGGCTTGTGGAGTGGTTCCACGTGAATATCATAAATTTCAATAAGCCAAGCACAAGGTCCTGCACCTGGGCTGAGACTGCCCAGTAACAGATTGGGGGATAAATGAATTAGAGCAGCCCTGTAAGAAAAGACTTGAGGCTAATGATGGGTGTTAAACTGAACATAAACTTTCCCTGTGCCAAGAAAGTGAACTATAATGTACATTACATAAAATGAGGCATCAGCAGATCAAGGGAGATAATTCTCCCTCCTCTGCTCTGCTCTTGTGGTACCCCACCTGCAGCCTTGCATCCAGCTAGGAGGTTCCCAACAAAAGACAGACGTGTTGGAGCAGGTCAAGAAGATGACCATGAAAATTGTCAGAATGCTGTGGCATCTCACCTATGAAAATAGGTTGAGACATTCAACCTAGAGAAAAGAAGGGTCTAGGCACATCGTATTGTAGCCCTTCCATATGTAAAGGGGAATTATAAGAAGGAGGAAGACTGTCTGTCAGAGTCTGTAAGTGACAGAAGAGGCTGCGTTTTTATATGAAAGAAGGTGGAGTTAGATTGACAATAAGGAATTATTTTTTTATGGTGTGGGCCATCCAGTAATTTTGTTACCCATCTAAGAGTCCATCACTCAAGTACAATGGGTTGTCCAGAGCAGTTGTGGATGTCCCACCTCTATGTGTGTTCAAGGTAAGGTCAGGTGGGAGGAGGTTTTGTGTAACCTAATCGCTCATTATCATAGGCAGAGTGGGAGTTTCAAAGTTTGTTAGAGAAGCCTCCAACTGAGTCACGAGGTGAAGAGAGGATCCTTTGCTTTGTAAAGTCCTTCTCAGAGAGGAGCCTAGGTGCAGCTGGTTTCAACCTAAGCCACAGATTTTGCCAGGTCTTTATGGCTAAAGATTTATACATGCATAATTAGACTTTTATACAACTTTTCCCCTCAGGATTAAGGATGGAAACTCAAATATGCTTACATAAATATATTTTTTTTATGTAAATTGATTACAGTAATGATTTGACAAAAATACCTCAATCAGAATTATTTACTCCACTGTATGGCTATAACTACTTATACAGTGCACTATTTTTGAAGCAATATCGGAGAATTATATTAAAGCAATTATATTGAAGCAATATTAAAGCTAGCAAAACAATTACTAAGTAGAGATTGATGCTATTTACCTATAACAACTGCCATACTCAGATCTCCTTCTCTCAGCCTCAAGGAGTAACCTTTAGGGACTTCCCCATGCAAGAGAAGGATCTTCACACACCTTAGCAAGGTACATTAGATGTCCTCACTGTGTAAAAATGAGACTGACCTTTTATAGTATGATTGACTGTCAGACATACGCATTTTTTAGATTATGTGCTGTCAGGCTTATTCAACAAAACATGCTTTGTGTTAAAAAAAAGTGTTAGCAGTTCTGCTCAGCACTTTTGACTCTGTGTCAGGGTCTGCACATCCTTGCTGCTCCCAGCCCCAGTCAGGGTCTCCCTGTCTTGCGTATCCTTGTGGTGGCTCTGATAGTTTGGTCAAGTTGGTCTCAGCATTCTTCAGCACCAAGAACAGCAGACTCTCCTTGCTCAATCTTATCACTGATCAGAAGACCCTCCTTGCATGACCAAAAAGGAGGCCTTCTTTGCTCAAGATACCACTGATAACAAAGTTTGAGCTTCAGTGTCTCCTCTTAGGCAGAGCATCAGGCTACACTCTTGCACAAGTTGATCTAGTGGCAGATGTTCCTGTCCATGGCAGAGGAGTTGGACTAGGTGATTTCGAAGAAGTCAGGCTCTTACCAGTTCTATTCTTATTTCTGATATTGAATGTGTCTAAAGCTAAATGTGATACTGTGAACTAATCTCTTAATCCTTATTGACACAGAACAACTTGAATCTTGGCAGGACTAGCAATATCACAGGTTTTCAGAAGCTCTGAATGCATCAGTGCTACCCTTCAAGGTACTAATTCCTCTTCTTTCCTACTTTTTAAGGCATATTGTGCAGTGAAATATCATCTGAAAATCATCTGCTAAAAATCAACTCAACTATAGGAAACCATAATGCATTAAAATAACATTAATCCAAGACCTCTAACACTGTAAAATAGGAAAAACATTGTGATAATTAACTACAATGGTGGGGTAAGAATATAAACTTTATTTCAGGATAGTCAGGATGAGTCTGATTAAATGATAAAGGGCACACAATAATGGAACTCTAATCCCTATTTTAAAAATCACACTTCAACACTTACTCGCTTATTTACTTTCATTATCAATAATCTGCCTTAGTGCTTTATCACTCTTCTGCATTCCCTTTCAAATTGATTACTTTGAGTTAAAATCTCACCAGGCATCCTAATGCCTGATAGTGCAACATGCTCCACCAAAAGAGAGTGAAGATGATGTCAGTCCAAAGCCAGGCTCTCTTCTATACAATCTCAGCTGCTGGCCACCCAGGTGAACTACAGAGCTGTGTGGAGCTTTCCCTCTAATTGAAGCATGACTTATAATAATTGAAGTCCTCTGATTTTCTGGAAAGTTTAGTTTGAGACTTGGCAATGATCCAATATGACTGCCTGAAATACAATGTGTAAAAATCAAATGATCACACTAAGATTAGATTCCTGAGCTTCTTCAAACAGTGATGATCCTTTACTAATGTTGATATATTTGCTATTTCTGAAGAGGTTTGGTTTTGAATGTCTCTTTTCCTTGCATAGGTTGGTAAAAATATGTATACCAGCCTCCCAAATACTAGTTCCTTCAAAAGGGGGAATTGGATGGATGCATTTTCTTTTTTCTTTTTTCTTTTTTCTTTTTTTTTTTTTTTTCAGTAAAGTGGAAACACAAGTTTGTTATGGGAGCCATTCAAGAAATCTGAACAACAGGACTTCAATTCTGCAAGAACACAGATCATTATGATCTGCCTGGAGAGTATTTGTTCTTTATAACCCATTATTTCTTGCACTTAGGAAGCACTATTGGGATTTACACCATTTGAAAGAAATACAGTTACATATTTTCATGAAATAATTTGATCATTCATTGTTCATTGCATTTTGTTTTATAAATAATTTAGGAATGGTTAGTAAACACTTAGAGGTTATGCATATATACACATAATAAAATTTATCTTCAGTCATTTCCCTATTGTATACAAGTATATAAGTACAATATAATTATATAAGTACAAATTAAGCCTTTAATTAAGATCCTTCACTGTTTTGTTTTAACATATTTATGTATACCAAATAAAAACAGAAGGCTTCATCAATTTGTTGGGATACTGATGTTTCTGAGGTCAAAATCCTGGTAGACTAAGGTATTTTTAGTGCCATTTTGCACTGGTTCATAAAAGAAAAAATAAAATTGCCACTTACAAAATTAATTTTGCAATTCAGGGTTATTTTTCTTTTGGATGATGTATAAAAAATTACTCTTCATTTAAAGAATTTTTAATAATTTCTTATCCACCCCAAGTGCAAAGGAGCAATAAATGTGCCTGCAGGCATCAAATTTTTCTGACCCAGATCAAATTCAGTGACAACATCCTGGCTTATGTCAGCAACTGAGTATGCAGTAACATGTTAAACTATTCATTTCTACAAAAATTAAGCTTATGTGCATGATCTGCTTCCTAAAACTGACCTGTAGAAATCCAAATGAGCCATCAGTCCACAATTTAGGATTTCTACAGATTAAGTTTTAGGGAATCTTCTTTAAGCTAAGGGTATAATGTCAAGTGTCCATTATCAGTCATTTTTGATGTGTCAGAATTTATTTCATTTCCTAGAGCTTACTTAATACAATTCTCAACCTGTAAACTTTATTTTATTAGGCAAACTTTTTTCTGCTTTAATTTTATCTAGAGCTGGTATAATTTAACAGTTAATTCTGCAGTTAGAAAATTTCTCTCTGAATTTAAAGTAGATTTCAATCCTAGTTAGAGTAATATTGGAAGAGCAAATTCACCTCTAGCCAGAGTGTTGTAAAGAAGTATTATTTATTTTAGATCACCCCATAATGAATTCGTTCAAACCAATGATTAAATGCCTAGCTAGTGGTAGCTCAAACAAATATAAAACTTAGAATTTATTAAAATGGTGTAGCTTTAAAAACTACAGACAGATACAGGATTATGTTCATGTTCATATACAGATAAATACATATGCACTACAGAACTAAATATTTAACTGAATTGTATAAATTAATTTCTTCTGTCTATTTACTCCCTCATCTGTTCTGCTCCTGATGTCCCATCAAACCCAAGTTTTGCATTCTTAATCCTTAAATTGCTTCAAATGGATTCCTTTGTTGTTGCTCTTGTTGTTAAATCAAATTGCCATAAAAATATTTCCTCCTTCTCCTTACAGATTTGGCATTTCTTCTCTGAAGCAATTGGGCTGGAGGCCAAAGCTGTAGAAGAATCAGTCCTGGATCAGTAACAAGTTTTTATACACAAACACACTGTGATTTTAAAGTTTATTATCACATTTCTCTACAGAGCTAGAAATGGTAGCTTTCTTCCTTGGAAATTAGAGTTCCCATTTTCCCAGTGGGGTGCCCAACCCCTCATCCAAATTCTGAAAAGACAAAGGAAAACAGATGTTTAAAGCCATTATGTCTTCTTTATGCACAAAAATGTGCTTCATGACGTGATTTTTTTTTTTTTTTTAAAAAACAAAATTTATCATTGTTTACCTCCAAGACATGCACATTTATCTTCAACACATAAATATTTTTATTAAAAATCTCATGGTGAAACCCCTTAATATTCATGCTCTACAGCCTTGGTATCCTTGTAGACTACAATGTCTGGTGGTATCCTTGTAGACTACAGTGTCTGGTTAGATTTCTTGACATAGCTTTCACCTTTTGATGATGGAAATGCAGATTTCAGAATAGTTTCTACTGTAACATGGTAATCTGATGAAATATTTTTTTTCCCACACAGCAGAAAGCCAGAATAATGCTGCTGAAGTAAAGCTTCCATGAGGCATGAGTAGCATATTTTGTTGAGGGAAAAAAAAAAGACAGATTTAACTATTTCATTGGAATATTTTTAGTCCAGACATGATAGTTGGGATAGAATATTTCTTCTTTTTTTTTTTTTTTTTTTTTTTTTTTTTTTGGTTAGTAGTAATTTTCTGTTAGAATTAATTCAGTATTCCAGTAGAGATGTTGGTAATAACCCAGAAAGCCTTTTATCCAGGCCTCATCATTATTCAGATCTTTTTGTTATTACTGGAGACTTCAGTAGTGACCATGCTCTTGGGAAATCAGAGAGAACTTCAGTCTTTGGAAGCCTGACAAGGGACAGCTACAGTTTTCCAGAGGCGATTATGCTGTTTTATGGGTATTTGCCATTTATATTTTCATTTTGTTTTACTATGAAAAAAAACCCTTTTTGTATGGAAAACATATGTATGTTTATGTTGTTATAAAACAGACAGGATTTGCAGTATGGTTGACTTAATGTTGGTACAGAAAATAGACACTTTGATTTTCATAACTTTCTCAGCCAACCTATACTACTTTACAATACATTAACATAGTTTTTCATGTTTAATATCCTTGCGGGGGAGGCTGAATGAAAAGAAGGAAAAATTGCCCATGCTTAATAATATTAGCATTTAAGTTGTCCCACTAGACATTAAAATTTGCACCTCATTAAAGCAAAGATTGTGCTTGAAGGACAGATTGCAAGGAGGTAGGAACAGAAGAAGCAATGAACACGTTATTGAGGTAAATGGGGTAAGACAGCTGAATTTTGCTCTTTAGAATCTGATTTTTGTAAAAAGTTTATTTCCATCCAAAAAAGAAAGAAAAATCTTTAAAATAGAGCCTAAGATCACAATTAAAGACAACAGTATTTACATTTCTTTTTTAAGCATTGGCGACTTTGAGTGATGTCTTCCAGAACGGTTGAATTAATAGATCAGTATTTTGATTAGTAATTTGAGGGTTCTATCTTAGTTCAGAGATTAATAAAATAAAGAAGGAATAGTTGACATTTAACTAAAGAAATTTGAATTCTCTTTAGTAATTAATCTAAATGCTTTTATGGAGACTTCATCTAAAAAATCACACAGCAGTACTTTATATTCACATTATCTTCACAGACAGCTGTGGGTAGTCAACACCTGAAAGCCTGATTATTTCTAGTGAGAGTTTTGACCTCAAATATTTAGAGAAATAGGTTAGATTTGAGGGTTTTTTTAGATGTACATCTGATTTCTTTGACTAGGCTTAGACATCTGGGATGCCCTACAGTATCTGAGACATCTGTGTGAAGCTATAAACCAGAATCAAACCTTACCTTCAAGTAGTGGCCTAAAAGGCCAGCTGAGTGTGTTGATTCCTGCATGTAACCAACTTCCAATAAAGTTAGTTAAATTTTTTTAATGTCTATTATTAACTCTCCACACTAGTAAGAACTCATGTTGATGCCTGAGGTAGGTGTGGACTGATGGTCACATGAGCAGTGGTCATTTAAGACAAAGTCTCAAATAGTGTGCAGGCTGGCTGTACATCACTGTGCCCATATAGGATTGTCTTCTCCTTCTTCCATTTATTTAGCAAATACAGACTTCACTCAAGTGATTGTGATGGCTAATGCATCGTCCCTTTTATAAATTATGCATCAGTTCTTTCACTAAAATGACCTGAGCTTCTGACTCCTTGCTAACTGTACTATTAATTTATTTAGCTGCTGCACCCTCATTACAGGAAGGGAAGAGGCAAGTGGAGAACCAGCTGGCATATTGTCTTCCTATTCCAAACCGTCAGAGTACAGATACATACTTAGCAGTTAATACTACTTCTAACCCTGAGATATGGTTCAAGGCCAAGTTTTCATGCACTAATTGTGCTGTTTCAGAAAAGCTTACCTCCTGGAAGCCATTTTCTGTTCACTGGAGTGGCTAAATAAACACAGTCTGTATGATTTGGCTCCCCAGACTAAATTATCTCTTTTGGATGCTTTGACTACTCGACCAATCCAGCTTTTTTAAAAGAAAATAAACATGACATTACGGACTGTGTTCAGGCAGAGAAAAGAGTATATTTTAGAATGAAATTCTCAGGAAACCAAAATTGAAAGCAGGCTTGGTCCAGTGTAATTTTTTGATCTGGCGATGTCTATTTGAGAAAAACTGCTATTTGCAGACTCTCCTCTCGGCAACACTACTGGAAGGGAATGGATGGAAGTGAAAAAAAGCAAAGAAATTCTGGAGTTTGGTATTGGGAAAAAAAGATAACAAAAGAAGAAATGGATTTAATTTATTTTCACTGAGGGATTAGGTATTTTTTCAGGTCTTTTTCTGACCTTGCACGGTGTTCATAGAGAGGATACATATCTTCTAATCTGAAGATCTGTGAATATAAAAGTTTGCTTAAAGTCATTATTTTTGACTAATCACTTTTAATTTATGTGTTTTATCAGGATCTTATATTCTTATGTTCTTGTATTATTATGACTGTACAATAATGATGAATCTGTGTTGTACCAAGCAGAGTGCTCCTAGGAGGGCTTCCCTAGGAGTACTTCCTAATTCCCAAGATGGGCCAATATATGGCCAGAAGTTCATTCTGCTTTGCAGATGACCATTATTTAAGCTAACTATATTTCCACTAGGTAATAATGGGAGGCTGGTACTGGGCAAGGGATTTAGGCACAGTTTGGATAAGTAGACCTTGAGGAAATTCTACTTGCTGGTCTACTCTGGCTGGTTTTGTGTTGGGAATATTTCGCACCAGTTCAGAAATACTATAAAGAATATTAGAGTAGCTCTTATAGCCTTTGAATCCATGGTGCAGTTCAGTTTACAAAGCAGCATAGGAGCAGCCAATATGCCAATTTGACACAAGATATATACAAGGGTTCTGAAAATACCCTTACCCTTACTATATTATGTTTCTTCAATTATAGCTTATTTGAAATTGTGAGGGTTCAAATCATCTTTCATTACAGTAAAATGACTCAATGAATTGATGTTACTTTAGTTATATAGCATATATTTCACATGAAGAATATGAAGCATGGAACTCTTATGTTTTCTTTCATGACCTTTTCAGTAAACTAGACAATCACTCAGATGATGTGAAATTAGAATGTATAAATTCTGCATTCAGATGCTTTTATTCTATAGAAAATCATATTGGAACTTCATTTTAACTTTCTAGTATATGACCCTTGGATAACTGTAAACAAACCAGTCCCTCAGGGTTGGAATTAATAATGGAAAAAATGTGAAAAGCAGTGTTTTCTTTGAAGACATTCAATATTATTAGAGTCAAGAAGTTATCTCACTTATTAGGACATATGACACATTCATATTCCCTCACTTCTAGAAATAAATATCCTGGAAAAGAAGGCAACCAAGTCACCTGTGTGGTTAAACTTGAGTCATTCCTTTTGTTTTGCCTAAAATGACAGCCATGTTTAATTTTTTTGAGAGCAATGAACTCCCTTCTCAAGGGCTGATTTGAAATGACTTGGTTCCCTGTAGTTATGTAAAATCTATCTAATACTAACACAGATCAGACAACAGAAGAATATGTATTATGAAAGGCATTCTTAGTGTAGTATACTCATCGACTTTCTAGTGACTGATCTTGCTAAATCAATATTCACTACTGCAGGCAGTTCTTTGCCATATCTTACTGTCTTTGGACCAAATCCTACCTTCCTTTATATCTGTGTGGCAATGCAAGGACACAGATCTACACAAGAACCTACAAAAGAGGAATTTTATCCAGTAGGACCCAGTGAATGCCTATGGCTTGATATGTTTTTAAAGATGTTGTATTGACTATCCTTATGATGAAGAAAAAAAGAAAAGATTTTGAGCCATGGCAAAGACTAGGTTTTATTCCCTGTAGTAAGTCCAATAGCTACTACTTCTATCAGGCAGGAAATGGGGCAAAAGAAGCAGCATTAAAGGCAATGGCTGCACAGAAATTACAGAGGAAAAAGTCTAAATAACAAATGTAAAGAAACTAACAAGAGCAAAAATGTTACCTTGTCAAAGAAATCCCAGCTAAAATTTACACTGTGAACTCAGCTTCCAAACAGACAGTGTTTGCAGGAAGAAGGAAATCTCCCAAAACCATTTTTTTTACAGAAATGCACATGTAGGCAGGATTCCCATCCCAATGTTTCTAAAACAAGTTATTTGCTCCTCAGAATCAAACAGAAAAGCAGCTGTATAATCCCCTAATGAGTTGCACATTATTAAATAAGATTCCCTAAATAAATACACCACTTGCCTTCAAACTTCTCTCCAGGGTTATTATGGTATCTTTTTTTTTTTTTTTTTTTCCATGTCCATTTGGGAGAAGTTAGTATTATCCCTGGACTTCTGATCTGTGTATTTTCAAATATTTTCCTCATTGAGACAATGGAAATCTTCAGCACACAAGAAATATGAGGTTAGAGTCACTGGTTGGTTAGTTTTCTAATTATTCAGAAACTCCTCAATGCAGCCTATATCACCATTGTAAACTTGTATGGACAACAGGTTGGTTTTTGAAAACAAATTGCTATTAGAAAATAAAATGCATTCAGAAGATATTATTGAGTAATTTTTCCTTTTAGCACATTTTTTTTACGGTGGTTGTATCTTTTTAGAATGATCTGCCTTAGGATTATGAGGGGAAACAATCCTTCCCCCCAGCTGATTGCTGTATAGGTGGCCCTTTCATGAATTTTTATTTGACGCATTTTCCAATCATGTTCTTACTGTGTAAAGAAAAAGGCTTTTACAGCTCAGAGGAAAGTTTCAATGACAAGTACAAAAGACTAACAAGAGGCAAAAATCCTTCCTATAACAATCCAAAGAAACCCCTTATAGCATAATGTCCACAGTGATGTCAGCTTCAAAACATCCTCCTTTCTGATGAGAGGAAAAAGCCAATTAGACAAGTTATCCCAAAGCAATGTCAAAAGCCTACAAATTACACTAGCTATAAAAGCCAATCCCAACAGACTTCTACAGACATGTAAATTAATGCCATTGAAAAGCAATGTAATCAGGTCTCATTTATCATAATAATATCTTCTGATATTATAATATCTGCTGAGACCTGATAGCAATCTATGTACATCATAGGCAGTTTATTTAAAGAGATAACAACTGCTACTTGAGCAGCTCTGAAAACAGCTGTTTTAATTGCCCCAAAAGTAAGCAGAGGAACTGAAATTCAAAAAGTGACCTATTGCAGTATTTGCTTGGGCTAAACTAGAATCAACTGCACTCATTTCCAAGGTGCATGGAAGAGACTAAATAGCAAGAAGCTTTGCTTTTCCAAAATTACAACAGGTTTTAAATCTCTTCAGAATCTAACTTAATACAGGAAACACCTGAAAGCTCAGAAACACTGTGCTTCAAATATTTTTGAGACCAGAGATAATAAATTAAAGATTACTCTACATTTCAGTGTGAGAATACTCACACTATGTTCTATGCTAAAATCATTGCTTCCAACTGCAGTCAATGATAATGCTCTTTCTGTACCATTCATGATAGATAAAGAAGTAATGGCTAAGATTTTCGGCTGTAACAATATTTATGTCCTAGGGGCTCTCTAAGGGTGAAGCAATATTATGTTGTTTCAACACTATTTCAAAATAAGTGTTGAAAGAAAAGCCTAAACTATCTGAATGAATTCAAAAATACTGAGCTGTCAGAATATTTACTGTGTTTTTCTGCTAATTCCCTACTTCCCTGTGTATAAATTTCAAAAACAGACAACACTATCTTACTGCAAGTGTCTGTCAGTGAAGAGAACAGAGCAAAGCAGAGGAGAAATAAGAATGACTCATTTTAACTCTCTCTCCAGTAAAATTTGCTTCCTTACTGGTAAACAAAGCAAAATCAATCTCATCTTTTCCTTTAAAGAATTGAGAAACTATTTTTTTCTTACCAAGCATTTTGATCTTTGTTTGTCTTCTGTGAAAATTGTTGACAGTAAAGATACATGGCTTAACTCTCAGGGCTCTGTCAGATAAGCATTCACTGTAGCTCATCCATGTTTCTTACAGAGATTTCCACTCAACATCCATAGCTACCTGGGCCTAAGCCTCTGTTTGCTGAGTGGCATGTTAAAGCAAACCCATTTTCATTGCTGATCAAGCTCAAACACTGGATCAGAAACTGAAATGGTGTGCCAAGGCAGAAGGTAGCTAGGAGGAAAACTGGGGACAGTGCCAGTGTCGGCAAACCTGGATTTGCTAGAGCCATCTTTGAGAGCATTGGTCAAAATGATAAGTAGTAAACTAATCCAGACAAATATATATACATGCATCTTAAGGTAAGATTTCATAATAGCTATGAGAGAGAGAGAAAGAGATGTTAACAATGTTTTATATAAACATAAAACTTTGACAATTTGGTTTCTGAGACCTGGATTCTGCAAATACAGGAGATTAAAATTTTGTAAAGATTTCTTTTAGAGACAGTTAAGACATTTGGGATTCACCTTATGCTGCTGTTTTAAAACAAATGTGTTTGAATTTTTTTTTCCAGAACATTATTTGGTCTGTTTCAATTCAGTGCCAGTTGGTGCAAGGTAAACCAGGGTCAAATTTTCTTATTACAAATCCAAACTTGCCTTGCAGATTTGATTTTGAAAATCTTATTTTACTCTGGTTTTCTCAGGATTATCTGATTGGAGTTTTAAGCCTTGGCACAAGTATGCTCTGAGAGCAGTGAAGAGATGGAACATATGCTTCCAAAAATACCTTACGAAAAGACAGAACATGTTAAGAGGCCATAATTACTCACAGCCAGAAATCTTTGCCTCTGGGGAAAATAGGCTTCCTGAATCTCATTCTGTGACAAATATTGACAAGCTCTGTGCCACACTGTGTTTTTCTGACACAATTTTGCCTAGAGAGTAGAACAGAGTAACACCAGATCAAGGGAAGATTGGATAATGTTATGGTTCAGGAAGGAAAATCTTTCATTAAGGTCCTGGTAAGTGAGAGTCAAGTACAATGTAGACCATCTCAAAGACAGCTTAGTCAGCCTCTGTCAGTGTATCTGGTTCTCTCTTCCACCCCTCTAAATCACTGTTCATTAAAAAAGAAAAACAAACAAAACAAACAAACAAAAAAACAACTGGACCACTACAGATGCAAACTGTGTACAATGAACTTGGAAAAAGGCTTCCTTGGACCTTCTTCTTGGTTTGTCCCTTGTCATCCTTGCATACTTTCTCCTGTATCACTTGCTCTACTAGTGTCTTTGAAAGCATCATGCTGATTAGGGGTCACATCTGGTGCATGCAGAGGGAAGGGGGACACAGCACAGAGGATGAGGATGAGAGGGCAAAGGGCCATCAGCTGTGGGGAAAGGCATGGTATTATTTATTGGTACACAACTTGGGAGAACATACTGGGATCGGAAGCTTTCTGAAAGAAACTTTCTCCCACTGAAAGTTTTGAATAATTAAAATTCTTTAGCAATGTTGAGCCAAAGCTTTACATCTCTGATGATTCATGAGTATTTTTAGACAATATAAATTGGCTACTGATGTTTTAACTGAACCAGCTACCCCAAGACATAAAAGGTAACTTCAGACTTAATTTTTCTGTGTCTGTATTTCCTTGTTTGCCTTCTCTAGTCAGATTGCAAGTTCTAAGTGTACCCATTTGAACACTTACCTGGGTACCTCAAATTGTAAGAGTGCAGTCCTCACTGGCATTTGTACAAACTAGCCAAATACAAATAATTCATGACATCTTTAATCATAGACTCAATCACAGAATCATATAATAGTTTGGGCTGGAAGGGACCTTTAAAGGTCATTTCATTCAACCCTCCTTCAGTGAACATGGACAAATACTTTTTTTTTTCTATTACGCTACCAAGTGGTCCAAGAATTGGAGATTTCTGATTATGTTTTACTTTATTCATCAGAAATGGTTTTGGTTTTAGTTTTGCTATTCATAGGTGCAGGAATAGTCTAACAAGCATAAACCTCCTCCATGTAAGTGAGGATCACCAAGTCAAAAAGAACTGGTTTTTCACCTACCTGTATGTCAGGCAATATAAAACCTTGCTAAAATTTACTACCTCTGTCAGTCTATGAATATTTCTGGCAGGGTGTCAGCTGTGACTAAGTGACCTTGATATGGAAGAATTAAACAACTTTCTCCAATCTAGAACTTTGCATTTTGCTTGTTGGGGCAACCTCCTGAGGAAAAATTCGTGGTTTTCATTAGGGTCAAAAGCTTTCAATGTTTTTTTTCCTCAAAGCATACTAAAATCTTATTCAGTAACAGTGTATTTATGAAATATGTATGAGAAATTACTATATCTTTATTAATAAAGAAATAACAGCAAATCTTATGCAATTTGGAAGAGCTTCATTCTTGAGTCATGGTTATAAGTACTCAGTAAGGTGAGATATAAAATATCTGTAAATATTTTGCAACATTTGGCTGAAAATCCATCTGATCCTGGTGCCTGCTTTAAGTTCAGAGATGGAATTTCTTTTATTTCTGTCTGATATGAAAATGACTGCATATAGACAGAATTTTCATGTGTTTGTGTGTGTATATGCACTTGTGAGTGAGACAGAGACTGTCAGAGAAGAAATTTAAAGTCACCACAAATACATTTATATGTTATATCTATTTGTTTGTATAGGTACTTTCAGATGTACCACACTAGCACAATTCTGATTCAAAATATGAGAGTGAGGAATATTGTCTCACATTGATAACTCTCCATTTTTCTCAATCTGTGCCTCCCTATATAAAACAGATGGTTTGATATATTGTAGTGAGATAGTAAGCATTCCCTCGTCCCAAGCCAAATCTGCCATCGGCAAATTCATTCCTGCTGTAAATTATAACTCAGTTGTCAAATTAAAAATGTGACGTTATATGAGACCTTGTAGCACTAAGCAATAATTTACTCATCCCTGCGATTTTATGCCACTAATTTTTGTTGTGTCCTTCAGACAGATGCCTTTCCCATGCTGTGAGGTTAAGAGACACACTTCTCTCTGCTCCCCTTCCTTTTTTGTCGCTAAGTTGATTTACTCTTCCCTGGATTTATCTGTTCTCTAAGCATGTTTGCTCAACCCCACTGAGAGTAACATCTTTCTGCCCTTGGAGTTAAAAAAAGCCACTGAACTTCTACTTCACAAGGAAAAGAAAAGAAATACATGATCCCACTAAGGTATCCAAATGGTTCTAATACATTCTTCTTCATCTTTCAAACAGTATTGCTTATTGGTATGCATAAGAATAAGGCATGTCTCTTTTTTAACAACAGCTATTAAACTTAAAGAATATCATAGGTAGAACATCTAAAAGTTATCTTACAGCTGTAGAAAGGAGAGAAAAATACACTGTTATGTCTTGTGAGTATGAAATGGTTGTGGCATTCTTTTTTTCCTCATTTACAGTATTAAAAGTAAATACATGTGGAATTTATAAACAGTCTTTGCAGGATGGAAAATTTCTTATGAAAAAAAAATTAAGAAAATATTTTAAATCTGTGAAGTAAAATGAGAATGCAACATGTAAAGTAAAATGACAAATTCTTGTAAATAAACTGCTCAATCAGATTTTATTTTAAGTTTTAAAGCTGGAATCTTCTGTGCCCCTAGTAATAGTACATAAGCATAAATGGAGCTTTACACAAAAGATAAAACTTCTGATGAAATAATATTTTCTAAAACAATAAGGATTATTAGTTATGGTTCCTAATAAAAAGATATTAAAAGTGATTTACGGGATGAAAAATATACAAATAAAAGTAACATTTCTGTGATGTGCTCTTCAGAAATTCAAATACCTCCCACTGATATCTCTATTTTTATACAGTGGGAAGGGTCTAGCCTGGACTTACCAGGAAAGAGATATGAAAAGAGGGTACATGTTTTTCAAGCTCACACCCATCCAGCAACCAGCATTACCTCACAAGCACACTGGCATGATTTTATTACAGCACCATACAAGAAGATCACATTGAAATTTCAATTTCTTCTATGGTCTTTCATCCTTCTTCAGCTTTTCACCATGAAAAATTCTTTTCCCCAACCAAATAGCTGCTGTCAGAAGACAGCACTGTCTTGGGAGGCTGTTCATATGAGATCCCACTCCCAAAGGGCAGCGTGGATAAGCTACACCAATGATAGCTCTTTATCCTACTGTGTTAAACACCCACTCAAAAGACTGCATTCTCAAGCACCCACATGCTATATCACATGGAAGACTATTCCTCAGTTACATACTATAAAATCTCCCCACTCACAAAGCATCATAGGCCTACACATTACTTAAAAAAATTTGAAATAGTTATGTATCTTATGACTCATGAGAGCCTCAGGGAACTCCAACACAGAGCGTGATGTAGCCTGCACAGTCTGAACATGGCCAGCATGCTCCAAAGCAGGCTAATGGCAGGCAGTGTGAAAAAGTTGTTATCCTAAGATAGCTGCCTCCAAAGTCATAGGTCAATGCCTGTCTTTCTTTTTTGAGTAACACAGACATAGCCCATGTAGTCACATAATTGTGTTGTAGAAGTGCTTCCTGTCCTGCAGCAAAGATCTGAATAAAGGGGAGATGCCTTCCAGAACCAACAACCTCTCTCATAGTTTTCACTCTCAAATGCCTCCTTCTCTACACATTATATCCTCATTTCTTCCCAGTCCAATGCTCCTGCTTTGCCAATCCCTTTTCCCCAAAGCCATAAGTTTTCCTTGTTTTTCCTCAGCACTGAATTTTGGTGCAAGTGTGATGCTCTTTTTTCACTGTGCCAGATGAATCAAGACACATGAAACCAGGAGAAACACCCAAACATAGATGTAGCCTTGAGTTTTAGCACCTCAGGAGCTGAGTGAGAAGATGCTTGCACAGTATTCAGTAGGAAGATTTCTCTTTGCATGTAGACTTGACTTTTCATGTTGTTTGGAAATGTCTTTCACAGGCTTCATTTTTTTTGTGGAATGCAGTACCTTCAGAAGCGGGGAGTGTATGGTAGAGATGGTATTAGGAGTACCCTTGGTCAGGAGACCCAGGAATCAAAGGTGTGTCTGAGGAGTATCTGACTCCTGAGGCATCCACTTCTGTCCGTTGTTTGAACTCTACATACTTAAAGGAACCAAGAGATAAAACAAGATCAAAAACATGAGCACAGAATTGAGTGCAGTTCTGCAATATTCTCCCCATAGGTGAAGTAACATGATGGCAATAATATGGTGACTGAGTTTTCTGAATCTTTTACATCCTTTCTTTGCTTTGTTATTTTTTTTTTTTTTTTTTTTTTTTTTTTTGGACTTAACAAAGCTACTGGTAATTTCATGAGACTTTCTGTTCTTCCTCAATTGAATCCATTGGTTTTCAAGGGAATTGTAATAAAAATGTGCATTTTTAACCAAAGGAAAATCTATGCTGTGCAAATAACAATGATTCTTCATTGAAAGTTATTCTTTCACTGCTTTTATGACTACCAGGGCAATAAAATGTAAAAAAGAAACAAAGAAAATAAAATTTAAAAAGAGAAAAGAGTAAAACCAAAGCCAACCAACCAACAAAGCTGCCCCCCCCCAAAAAAAAAGAAAAAGAAAGAAAAAAGAAAAAGAAAAAGAAAAAGAAAAAGAAAAAGAAAAAGAAAAAGAAAAAGAAAAAGAAAAAGAAAAAGAAAAAGAAAAAGAAAAAGAAAAAGAGAAAAAGAAAAAAGAAAAAGATACATGAGCCAGCTGAGAACTCAAATTTCATTAATAATCAAATAGAAATGGTATGTTGGAAGTTTTGTATTCTAAGTCTAAGCATACTTAAGGTTGAAAAATAAAATATTGTCATTCATTATTCATCCAGCAATAGTCCTGGGCTACCTTAACTCAAAGCAACATTTATCAGCCATCTCATATAAAAGTGCTGCATTTAGCTTTCAGTGATTCAAGTGAAATATTTCTCTCTTTATTTGTAGTATTAGAGTCACTCTTCTATTATTAGATAAGACACTTTTTTTTTTTGTTAAAATTAAATTAGAATTTTTTAATTTCATGCTATTTGAAATAAATACTAAACAAAACCTGCTTGCTTGAAGTGTATTTTTCAGTCTGGAAGACAGACAAAAGAGGCTGAACAGCGCCTTAAAACCATGGGTACAAAAAACAAACCACAGTGTCAGAGACCTAAATCAGACCAGCACATGCAACTTGTGATCTGAATTAGACATGAATAATGCACGGAGTTTTTTAAACCAGAATAGACAAAACCAGCCAAGATGATTGATGGGCAAAACCAACTACAGAGTTGGAGTGTCCTCACCAACCTTAAGCACACTCACAAGATAGAGTGAATGACCACTTAAAAGTTTTGTGTCTTTCCATCAACATCTGAGGAAACCTAGATGACCTTAGACCCAACTTTTTTTTTTTTCTTTTAATAGCAAAGCAAATAATATAAATAATATTTTATTTTAAGTAAAATATCTGGATTACATCAGTTTTCAGGAATGTAAATATTTCATCATGTTTGGAACAGGAACTGTTGGCAATGAGTTCAATAAGACATTTCAGAAGTTCAAATTTTATTTTCATTCTAAAGTCAGGCATAGAAAGAGCTACACATAAAAACACAGCATGGAAAACATAATTTTGTTTTCCAACTTTCTTTTCATGTTGACATTAAGTAGCAGATGTCATGTGTTGATTATGATTTACAAAGATTGGCAGAGAGAGTGTAGATTGAAGGTGTACAAAATGGCCTCTATCTTGCCTCATTTTAGTGCATTATCTCCCATTACATGAAGCTATCTTTCTAAAATAAATCCTGGCATTGTCCATATATGAAAAAGGATGTGTTTGAAGGCATTTTTCACTTTTCTGTTTGCCTTTTTTTAGGTGTTTCTAACTTCAGTGAATCAACCAGAATCATCCACAATTGTTAGAGGAACATCAAACTGAACAGCCCTTGGCTTCTGAAGTAGAAACTGTTTAGCTCTGGCTTTAGTAAAGAATATAAAATCGGATGTTGATTCCTAAGTAGCTCAAAAGTACTTATAACTGTGACAAGCTCTGCCACTTGTGCTGAAGTGTAATAATAAAGAGCAAACAAACCTAAAGACCTTGGTGTCTGCCGGAGGTAGATGGAATACATCAAACATCTACTCCTGATAAGGCTTTACTGAAATACTGATGCACTGTGATAACAATTGGAGACAAAATATTCCCATTTTTTTCTATGACAGAAAAGGCTACACCTTCCTCCCTGTCTTAAATATCCTAGCCTTGTGACATATCATTTTCTCAGTGCATAGACGGTGTCCTGTCTCATTTGCTGCATCTAATCCTCTGAAAAGCTCATGTGATTTTCAGCTTTGTCCAAGCATTTTCTGAAAGTATCTAATTTTGTCTTGATGAAAATGTAATTTCTTAGTTCACTAATACAACCATTCACTTAAGCCATTCCTTCTCTAATTTTAAAGATTATGTCTTTTTCTGATCTCATTATTATTACACTTGTCATTCAAAATGAGAGGAGGAGGGAAAGAATTGGAATTATGACTCCCTGATGAATTCCATCTGTGCTTATGGAAATCAGTGATGTGATGTTCATTTTAAAGTGTCATCACAGCAAAAATAGAAGTCAATTCAAGAGCAGTAAAATACCCAAGTTTGGAAGGCCAACACCATGAAACTGTGCCACATATTTTTCTTATTATCAGCAAGTACTACTCTACCAACTAAGAACCATAGGCACAGGAAAAACACGTGTAAAGTAAAAACTAAAACAAAATTTTGGAAGGAAGGAAGGAAGGAAGGAAGGAAGGAAGGAAGGAAGGAAGGAAGGAAGGAAGGAAGGAAGGAAGGAAGGAAGGAAGGAAGGAAGGAAGGAAGGAAGGAAGGAAGGAGCCAAAAAAAGCAAACATCTGCCCAAAAATATTAGCAGACACTTATTTCTTGTTCCTTTCACACAATTGCATATGACTTTCACTATCAGTTACACCACTTTCAAACTATTACATGTTTTATGGATCCCATCTCTGCCAAAGAATAAGATTTTGCACCAAATACAATAGAGCTATCTCTCCAAATAGTAAGAATTTACACCATAGTAAGTCATACCAAGACAGAAAAGTTTTAATTATGCTATTATTTATGTATTATTACAGCTTTTAAATTTTTTTCTCTGAGCAAGGGGAATCCAGAAAACTTATCTTTCTTTCCCATGTGTTCTGAGCTGTGAAACTCAGTCCGTCGACATAAAATGTCTTGGTTCTTACCATGGTATTTGAAGACCAAAAGCAAAAGCTGCCGATAATCAATCCATTTGGTATCCTCCTTTCAGTGAGGAAAGGACTCTGTTTTCTACTGTAAATTAATTCCCTGAAATGCAAAGAATTTTTATTTTTTTCTAGCTTTCCTATATTATGGTCTCACTCAGAGGCAGACATACCTACATACACATTAAAAAGTACAGATTTAGCAACAAACAATATAACACATATGTCCCAATATCTATATGCCTACAGCCTTGAGCATAGATTTTGTCAATCCCATTTTATCCTTGAATGGATAATTCCAAATCACTAAATCTAAAACCTGACTTAAAGAAAACCCCAAAATTTACTAGAGGTCCTTTCCTCAGTACTGTGAAAATTGAGATCCAGCAAAGCAGGAAGAACAGTTGTTTTAATCTTCTATAAAGGAAAGGCATCAAGTCAATGATGAATCCAATTTTCTGATAATGAATGTACAATACATGGAGATAATAAGTTCAGAAATAAATTCTAAGTAAATAATACTATTAGCCACAGCTCTTTAGACACTTACACCATAAAATTTCTAAAGGTTGAATTTTACTGTCTACCTCTGGAAAAAAAAATATAACCATTATCTAAATAAAAGTGGTTTACACTAAGCAATGAAAGAAGCATAACTAAGTGCGTAGTAACCAAGAAAAGCATCACCACTAGGAAGCTTGTGGTAACGTATGATTCTGAACTGCTATTTTTTTCTAATTTACAATGCGTGACATAAATTTCTATCTTTTGCTTTTGCCTTGGCCCGATTCACTTTTGTGACGATGTACCTATGAAGTTCCTTCTATATGAATTTCTTTATGGAGATATGTATTAACCTGTACAAAGGTCTACCTTAAAAACACAGATAATCAGGATGCAAGTGGAATGAAGATTTTGTAAAGAGCTGTTTGCCTCTCTTTGATTTGACAATGTCACTATGAAGATCTGTATGTCATGACCTCTGACCACTCACCTGCTAGGACAGACGGTTGCATTATGTGTAAGTATGGCTGAGCCCAACTTTGTTAGTTTCCTGTAACACAAAAGACTCAGTAATACAAGAAGTGATGGTGGCTTATGCCTTTGAAAGTTTACTATTACACAAGTAAAAATTACCTCGAAGCATGTGAAGGCATATCCTGCAAACCAATGTTTTCCTGCTGAATAAACATGTCTGTGTTCACAGTTTAAAAACCAGGTTCAACAGTCTGAGGCAGCTTTTGTAAGAAGCAGATGAAGTAGTGAAAAAGTAAACAAACTTATATATGATATATGGTGTATGTATAACATCTGTATATATATCCCTGTGTTATCAGTATATTATGACATTGAAGTTGAAAGGATGTTATTTAGTTGCTTGATTTTCTGCCTTACCTTCAGCATAGGCAGAGAAAATAGACTAGTCAGATGCAGTTTTGTTTACAGGCATTTACTTGCACTCAATGAGATTGCAGTCACTAAGCTTCTCCTCTTCTGTTTTGGAATGACTTTTTTTATGTAAATAACTGCAAGGTATATGTATCAGATAAGTAGCTTTTGCAATCTCTCAGGTACACCGAATACCAAGTGTACCTCTGTAAACTTCTGTTTTCTTACGTTAATGAGAAAAAACAGTGTGTTGTGCAACATATAAAATACCAATAAAAGCCCTATGTTGTTGGACTAGGGAATGAGCACTGCAGGGAGACTTAACTCAAACTGCCTTAGTCTGTTGGTAATGCTTAAAAACAGTGTTCTCTCCAGTTTGACAGCCTAAACACAGGAAAGGAAAAAAACCCAGTTATTGCTCTTCCATAGCAAAATCTTCATCTGGGGAAAAAAAAAAAAAACGAACAAAACAGTGCTGTTGGAGAGCATGTTTTTTTTCACCACGTAGTAACTTTTTTCTGGTTAGAAGTCATTACTTCAGAGAAAGAGACAAACCCGGCATCTCTGGCATAGAATCATAGAGTTCTTCTATAAACCATTCATAGGATCAGAATGTTTCTATGAACCATTCACAGAATCACAGAATGGCATAAAATCATAGAATGGCAAGGGAATAAAAAAGTCAGGCACAAATACAAGACTCCAACAATTTCTTGGGAAATGAAGAACAGGTACTTAAACCAGTACTTGACATTTAGCACTGTTTGAGTGTTATTGATTGTAATTGGTGCATATGCATATTTAGCAAGCTTATATTTCAAAGATATTCCTAAATAAGAATATTTTTATGTAATGTTTATTGCTACAGACCTAAAAGCTGAGGCCTATGAATGAAGCAAGGTTTTCAGAAAGAGATAATACCTGATCCAAGTGAGAAAATCTGTCTTTTGATAGAGAAGCCTCCTGAACTTTGGAAAAACTCTGTAAGATTATCTGCTTTGTCTGACTGAATCAATTGTTTTTATAAGAGATATTATCTTCCTACAAACCATTATGCAATGGGACTTCAGAGTTTCATTCTGTTCTGAAAAGGAGCTCTGTACAAAGTCATTCATACTCCAGAAATCTCTATTTCATGTGTACACAATCATTTCTACCAAGAGGATGTTTATCCTTCAAGAACAGGTACATCTGGAGCTCCTGTTTTTGTTTTTTTTCTGACATTGTTAAAAGAACATTACACTTTGTAAAGAGGAGAGTTTAACTGCGCACATTGTAGTAAGGTTTTGGTAAGGTTCAGCATCACTCCTAGTAGTTCTGAGGCATAAAAGCATCAATGGCAGTGTGAGATGGGTTCTTCGCCCACTTGTACACTGAGCTAAATGTCTCATTGCATTTCCTTTGTGACTGCAAATTCTGCTTTCGAGATTTTTTGTATTTTAGTTATTCTCAATCATATTCAGTTGCAGGTTGGTATTTTACACAGCTGGAGTAATCTCTGCTTTTGATACCTGGGTTTTTCCCTTCTCCCATATCAAAAGTATATACACTATGTGCACAAAATTATATAGAGAGTGACTTCAAAAGACATATGTATGATCAAGCACTTACCTAAAGTTTCTTATCCCAGACATATGCTAGCAAATCAATGTTCGAAAAACTTCTCTAAAATTAAAATAATATTAATATAATAAAAGAAATATAAATCCAAATGTGTATAATAGCACTCTAGCTCCATCAGTCATAACTCAGGAAAGCAAATAATGAATGATTTGCAATTGCCACAGGAGACCAAAAATCTCAACCAGCAATTAATTATAGATATAATAGTGACTGGCACAGAAAGCCAGGTTGTACATTTATTTTTCCTATATTTTGTCAATTGGGTTTTTCGTTTGCATAACCATGGGATGGCATGAAGCCAGTTCATTGTAAATTTGGACAGAATCCCTTGGGTTTTTTCCAGTTCTACAAAAGGTGAACTGAAGCATGTTCAGTTTCACAAAGCTGCCGGAGTCATGTTTTGATGTTGCAGACAATCTTGGTGTTCTTAGCTAAAGCATGGTTCTGAGTCCCTGCTACTGTGTTCACACAGGTAAATAAAAGAGGGACAGAGATCAATCATCATGCACAAAGCCAAGTGACTTGTACCAGATCAAGGCTCATGCTTCTTGCTGAATTCTCATTCTCAAGAGAAAGCTGGTTTCAGGGGAACACAGCAGAGCCAGGGAAAGAGTTGAAAGCTCAGTGGTGCAGATAATCAGTCATGTAATTCTTGGGTTAGTTTCATAAATTCATAGAATCATAAAATGATAGAATTGTATTTGAAAGGACATTAAAGATCATCTGGTTCCATGCCTCCTGCCATGGGCAGGGAACTTCCCACTAGACCAGGTTGATCAAAGCCCCAGCTAACCTCACCTTTAACACTTCTGTAGATGGGGCATCCACAATTTCTCTGGGCAACTTGTTCCAGTGCCTTACCACCCTGAGAGTAAAAGATTTATTCCTAATACTTAACCTAAAGATACCATCTTTCAGTTTAAATTCATTCCCTCTTCTTCCATTACTAGAGGCCCTCATAAAAACCATCTCTTCAGCTCTGCCATAGCCCATTAGGTACTGGAAAGCTGCTGTCAGGTCTCCCCTGAACTTTCTCTTCTCCAGGCTGGACAACCTCTATCTCTCACAGGGAGAGATGACCCAGCCCTCTGTATTGCACTTGCAGGTCAAGGTTTTGGCAGTGGTGGGCCACGAGGGTGCTTTCTGTGAGAAGCTGCCAAAAGCTTCCCCTGTGTCTGATAAACCCAGTGCCAGCTGACTCCAGGATGGTCCCACTGCTGGCCAAGGCTGAGCCAATTAGAAATTATAGCAATGTCTCTGTGATAACACATGTAAGAAGGAATAAAATGTTATTGCACAGATGTAATTGTGGCCAGAGAAGAGCAGAGTGAGAATATGTGAAAAGAACAGCCCTGCAGACACCAAAGTCAGTGGAGAAGGAGGGGTAGGAGATGCTCTAGGCATCTAATTACTAATTGTGTAGTAATTACAGAGAACTTACAGGGATTTAACTTACAGATGGAACTTACAGAGATTTCAGCCTAACACCCTGTGTAAAACAGGTCCAAATAGAACAGGTTATGTCTGGCTGAATCTTCTGTGTACTCAAGCATGGAGACTCTGAGGGCTCTCCAGGAAACCTGCCACATCCTGGTACACACGGCAAAAATAAATTGTGTAACTTAAGTTTAATAAATAATTATATCCTATGCTCAAATATGTGTCCATTCCCCCTATCATTCCACTGTTTGCTTCAGAGAAGAGTCAGACTCCAGTTTCTCTACATGCACTTCCAGTTACCCATGGAAAGAACAAGACCTGCCCTAAGTGTTCTCTTCTTAAGGTTGAACAGATTTAGCTCTCTCAGCCTCTCTTCATATCCTATGTGCTTCAGCCAGCTGACCTTTTTGGAGCTCCTCCAGCAGAATTACTCAGTATCCAACTGCTTTTCCTCTGTTGGGAGCTCTAAAACTGGGCACAGTGCTCCCAGATGTGGCCTCACAATTGCTGAATAGAGGGGAAGATTCTATTTCCCTGACAAAACTGCTGATCCCACCATGAGCTGTTAAATGAGATCATTCCATCCAAAACACGAATAGGAAATGGATCCTCAAACACATCTAAAAAAGCAAACCTTTTTTCCCCCCACAATTTTAGGGCATGTTAAGAGAGACCACTAAATTAGTTAGACTAGATCCAGCTATGGATGCAGTATCTACTGGAGCTTGTTCTGGGATATCTATAGGTCGACAGCACTGGTTATAGAGCAGTACTGTCAGAAACTCAGCACAATCCCTTTTTTCACAATTTCATTTCACTGGAGTTAATACAGCACTTCATGGATATTGAATGGGTTTCACCAGCAGAAATTCCATGCATCTGCTGTGCCCCATGCAGTGTGGCATAGATCCCACAGAGCACACGTAGTACTGAAAACACACCTGCTTATACCTGAGACTGCCCAGTAATGAAACATTCTGATTCAAAATGCAATGGAGCCAGCATGCCCAGAATTGTGCTCTTTCAAGCGATGACTCAGTTGACAGCTACAAATGATATTTAACTATGTGGGAAAAGCCAAATATGTTCACAAGTACTTGCAGGACTAGTGTAGCAAACAAACGTTGATAGCAGAAATTTTGGGAATAAAGGCTCAGGATTATGGCAATCATCAAGGGCATAAAACAACTCCTGAATGGTCACTGAAAGTTTTCAGCTTTGTGGGCAGGTAGAATCGGTTTTAGAGCATAAAAAATAGGAGAAGGAACATGTACACAACAAAAGTAAAACATTCTATACAAAGGGAAAATGCAAAGTAGGTAATGGGAAGATCGAAAAGACTGTCATAGGAATTCACTAGTAAGGATGATAAACACCACTGCTTACTTGCAGCTGGTCCTTCTCTCCCTGGAGGAGAAGTAACTCAGCTTTTAAGCTTGGTCTTCACTATATTTTACTTCTGTGACTGAGAACTCCCACATGAAATGTTAGGCTTTTTTTGCCATTGAGTTAAGCATGTTAGAATTTGAAAGACCATTTTGTATTTGTGCTATTTATCGTGTGTGCATATGTTTTTTTCTGCTCCATCCTTCATGGGAAGATGGCTGATATCTCTGCATGAGTCAAAGTCAGCTCCTATGGAAAGTGCCTGCACACAAGTGGCCTGCAAAGTACTAGAACATTCCACAGCATGCTGCATGAAAGTAGGCTGTAATAAGAAATGGTGATCTTTATCATAGTGAGCTGCTGAAAAGATATCTGTCAATATAACAACAATATCTTTGCTGATCGTTCTCATGGTCACAAGGAAATCTGAGCAATCTGTTGCCACAAAAACATTCAGTATCAGTAAGCCACCTGCAAAACACACCTGGACAGGGGAATGAAGAAAAGTGAATTTAAAGGTTTAAATTTTAACTGAGGTGACCTACCTTTGTGTTCCTTTAGAAAGCCTACGGCAAATAATACACTGATGAATTAAAAAAAAAAAAAAAAAAAAAAAAAAAAACGAACAAACTTGGTTTCTAAAATGCAATTGAAGCAAGAATAGAGGTTCAAGAAAGTGAATCAAAATCTGAATGTCTTTAGGTATATGAAATTGGTCATTATTGGGATTTTTTTGGGTTTTTTTTTAACCAGAGGAACCTGGATGGAATGATAGTTCCATATTTATACTATGGGAAATTCCACAGAAGAGATCACATCTTATCTGTACTTGAGCACCTCCTGAAATTAGGGTCTGAAAGTGAAGTCAGATGTGCATCTGACTTATGTGAACAAAGAAAATACCAAACACTCTGAAAATCAAGCCCTGATTGGAGGACACTTACTCCAAATATCTCAGTTGAAAAAGAGAGGCTTATTCAAACAAAATTTAAAGAAAAATAATAACCCAAGCTTTGTTTTGCATTTCATTAGTGGAGGACACCTTTCCCTTCTGACTAAAGGAGTTTAGGACAACCAGCTTCCCTTTTTTTTTACATATGCCTTTGTGAAGACCACCTTAAATCTCCTTTTAGATTCAGACATAAATCCATTAGAACTTTACTATTTACCCTTTCTGAAAGGGTAAATGGTAAGAACTTATATAACAGTTTTATATGCGTAAATCTTGATTTAAAGTTGTTTTCCAGATTTCTGAAATCTTTTTGTTTACTCAGAACATTCTTCCCTCCTGCCTCCCATTACTTTTAAACAGTAGTTGTCTGAAGCTTTCCTTAGTGCTTATTCATGAGTGCACTGGCTTTCAACTTTCTCTTGATATTGAAATGGCTAAACTGTGAGTTTATAATGTATGATTTAGATTTAGATTTTTTCTTTCTTAAATGGAGAATAAAGCTTAAAGGAGAGCACAGCTGCAGGAAGCATTGAAACCATGAGTACTTTGTCATTTTGAAATCACCCTCCAATTGCCACACATATACATAATAAAATCTGATTCTATGCTGTCACATTTATTGTTTGACTGAATTTCTTACATAATTCTCATTACTGATGTCATTACTGAGTAGCAGAATCACAGTAATCTGTAACTAACATGATAAACTCTCCTGAGCACAATAAATAAAAATAAAGATAACCATTCTGTGAGTAAGAAAGAAAAAGCAATAGGAATAGCGGTAGCTAGAAATGAGCCATGAGGGTGGGAGTGCTACAGGCTGTTATTCATATTTATTATCTTTCATGAAGCTCTCACATGCATTAGGCACTTAGAGGTGAGAATGCTCAAGGTATGTGAGATGCAAATAGATTGGCAGAGAGTAGGAAAATTTGCAGTGCCTTCCTAGCATATTTTAATTTCCTTCTCTCCAACCTATCCTTCCAGATAGGTAGATGTTAGTACTGATTCTAGTTTGAAGAGCTCTGTGATGGAAGAGTCAGGATTACCCTCATTCGTTGTTAAGCAACAGTTGTTAAGCAACAGTACATAATAAAGCTGCTCTGCTGCAGAAGCGTGGTATACCAGACATACTGTCTGTTATTAAATGGCTTCTTAATATTGAAAGGAGCATCAGGCTTGATTTTATGTTCTGCTGGATTGATATAATACTAGTGAATTCATATATGTTATAACATTGCAGCACACTGAAAGGTGATTGAAATCTCAAAATTATAGAAGGGTAAAATATACTCGGTAAAAAAAAAAGGTAAGCAATGACTTTGTATAAGTGTAATTCATTGTTGCTTTGCAGGTTTTTTAGTTTCTTCCCAAAATAAATTAATATTTCATGTTACTCAGATATTCTAAAACTCCAAATTTTTTAATATATTGTGTGACTTCTTCCAAATCCAGCTTCTGGCTAGGAGACAAGAAAAATCAAATTAATAATTTTGAAATTAATATTTAATAAAAATGAATACTTTCCAAGCAGATGGGACACAATATAGCATTTTTTAAAGTGGTTTTTTTTAGTCTCCAGTGTCTAGCCCCTTTTCTCCCACTCTGAGAATTCTGGCTAATGATAGGTTATTATGGAGAAAATTCAGTAAACACTCTGTATTGATTCACACTGCATATAAATAAGCCATTTCAATCTATAAATCAACTTATTATAAATGATTTTGTATGCACCATGCTGAAATACAGTTCACAGTGAAAATACACTGCTGGATATTTTAGAACAACTTACTTAATACTGTTTGGGTTGTTCAAGATTAAAAAAATAAACTTCACTCTGGATGTGTCTTCATTACCAAAGCCCTGGATCATTTACTTTAACAATGTCAACTTGCTCTCACTATCCCCTTCAACTGAATTAGGAAAAAAAGCAATATGCAAGAGCACAACTCATGTATTCCATTTTCTTGAAGGAGAGTACTATCAGCTTCCAGAAATTAAACACAGTCTTGTCCATCTTCTCATTGTCCTACTATCTGTGTTGTGGGAACTGTAAGTAGAATGTGGAGAGGGAAATGTTGACATCTCAGAAAAACTTCTTAAAATGGAACCTTCAGAAAGGGAATAGTGTATGTGGGGAAAGACAAGCAAAATGAGCTCAAGCAGCACTTGACTCTGTCCCCTTTAGGTTTAGCGAGAATTTAATGTTGACATCTGTGAGAATGAAAACATGTTTTAGCTCATCTTCTTGACTTTCCTGACTGAGAGAAGAAAAGAAGATAAGGACCCTTTGTCTCCAAGACTGGCCATGCAGTGACATTGACGCATGCTGTCTTCTCCCTTCCGAGTGCTCTGCGATCTCCTCTACAGCAGCTCTATATGAAGCCCAAAGGTGGAACTCTGACAAGAATAACTAGCTCTGCATTCAATATTTTTATAACCAGTTAGAGAAGGGGGTAGATAAATTGCTAAATATTCTGTCAAGTCAACATAACTTAAAATAAAAAAAAAAAATCCATTTCGAAAAATATTTTCTGTTATAAATTGTTTCCAGTAAGAGCAGCAGATTGCCCGTCTTATAATCATTCCTTCTGTGTCTCCCTGTAGATCAAGAAAGGAGTCCTTACTCAGCTGATATTTCATCCTTATTCATACAACACTTCTGCTGACTCTGAACTGATCAAGGGAGGAAACCTGAGTCAGGAATTGGCTGCAAATTAGGGAAGATGAGGCAGCTACTTCCTAGTTTAATGGCTAAAAGCACAACAATAAATCTCTCTGTTTCCCCATTTAGAGAGCTAATCGGTACATTTACACAGCTGGTGCTAGCTTTGTGCGCTAGGTTGTTTTGTTTGTTTATTTGCCTGTTTTGTTTTATTTTGCATTTAGCTGTAATGAAAAAGGTGTACATGTGCATATTTGACTTAAATACTTCACAAAATTCTAGGGGTTGCAAATGGGCCTATCAAGAGCCTCTGTTGCACTAAACCAATGGCATCTAGCAGCAAACTTTAAAGTCAAACATTATTGTGGTGTTACAGTTCTCTGTCCTTGTTCCTGTTACAGAGCTGGACATGAAAATGGCATAAGAGCTTCAACAGGATCTCTGCACCAGCCAAAACCCTTTCAAGACAGAGGGACAGTACAACTGTCACACTGGATTAGAGTCAAGGTCTATCTAGTTCAGTGGTCAGA